>JASEVX010000002.1:14880633-15143133 GCA_031761405.1 Serripes groenlandicus
CTATTCATACAGGGGTAGTCCGTTTAAATGCTGTCTCGCTTATTCATTTAGGGATCGACTGCTATATCCCTGTCTCTACTATTCATTTACGGGTCGTATGTTATTACCCTGTCTTGGCTATTCATCCAGAGGTCGTCAGTTATAACCATGTCTCGGCTATTCAACAACAACAAAAATGGTTTTCTTTACCCTCGCCATGCAGAATTAACTATTTGGCGAGCAGCTATTGTCTTTGTCTTATCCATGTTTTTGTAAAAACAGATATATTGTATTGGACCAAGGACCATGGGCTTATATGATTTCTATTTTATTAAAATAATATTGTGTATGTTGTTCTATGATTTGTTCTATATAATATTCAACTATACTGTATATACTTTCTTTAATTGGAATAAGTACACTATATGTTGTAACCCGGAGGTTTAAAACAAAAAAACAAAAAACAAAAAAAAGAAAAGAGAAAATGATAATAAAAACAAAATACACCGGTATCTCTCCTGGCAACAGACCGCAGGACCACCATTTAAAAGAATAACATATTTACACTACATAATCTGATCCGCGTCAATCCATTGCAAATATATTTATTTGTTAGAAGGCCCCCCCCCCCCCCCCCCCCCTCCCCCCCCCCCCCCCCCTCCCCCCCCCCCCCCCCCCCCCCCCCCCCCCCATTGAGCGAGATGATGCCAGCCAAATCATGACGCGCCTAATCCCATCCAACCGGTGAATGTAAAGGGTAACAGTATGGTAAAGGGTGAAACATTTTGAATCCAACACCCTTCACCACACCGTCACCATTCACTCCCATCATAGGATTAGACTGGGACTGTTTGTCAAAGCCCTCCTGATTGGTCCAGATCTCAATCCATTTTCCGACTCAAGCTCGATCTAAAAAAAAAAAGTAGGCCTAGAGAGTTAACGGTCGGTATAGATTTCCGGCATCCAATCAGGAGGAGGCTGCCAAGTTACGTTCTCCCCCATAAGGCATTTCACCTTTCAATTCAATGTTTTCAAAATATTCGATATATTCCTATCATAGATGTTTTCAAGTGTGTTTACTAAAGGATGACTTTATGGGGAAGAGGCCCTGTTATTGAAAATGAATACCTACATAAAAAAAAAAAACAATCTTACACAAATAAAAAATAGCAATAATTTCAATATTTGTTTTGATGACATCGGGAAGTGTATCTAAGAGCTCTCATTGGTTAGAAAATAAAAAGTTTAAAAAGTAAAAAAGCATATTTACAAATAATACGAAATGAAAGGGCTGTGCTGTACTGAAAAAGAGGTTCAGAGAAGATGTAAAGAACATTGACCTCTCTGATTTCCTTTCCTCACCTAATAGTGTATAAACCTTCCTTATTATAATTGTTAAACATTGACAATGAAAAAATGAACACAAAAGTGCGACAGGCTAAACAAAATTCATTTAAAAAATCCATGATTGAGACAAATCAGATTTGAATCAATTTGTACAGCACACCCCTTTTTCATCATAATTATGGGTTTACCTTGCCAGAAGGCATACAAAACATAATTCCCTCTGACAATTGCAAACCACCAATAAGAGAATGGGAAGGGATAGACGTCAATATGCGGTTAAAGGAAAATTAAGTAAATAGTGTAAGTAAAATTAAAAAGTTATCTCCCTTGGATGCTCTCCATATGTAGTGTTTTGGAGAACACGTGTTTTAACTTGGAATTTAATAATTTATAGAATATAAATCACAAGGGAATAAATACCACTGATATTTCCAGCAATAGTGTAATTAAGTTATTAATCTTTCCATTAAAAATGTTGTTGTGAGTGAAGTGACTCTTGACTCGAGATTAACAGCCTTGGAAATAAAGTGAAATTTCAATTCATGAAATGGAACGCCGCTGACGTCTAACATTAATCGGAATTATCAGTCTGTACAACGAAATCAAACGAGGTAAGAGAGCTCTCAGAACACATATATATCTCTTTATTTTTACTGGGCGCAATATATATTTAGGTGCAGTAATTTGAGTTGATCTTTCCCAAAAGACGAAAAATAATAAGGACGCAATGTCCGCGAGTGGAACGAAACCCATAAAACAATCATCGACTTTTGAAAATCATGATATAACTCATCAACAAACATTTTCTTTTAAAGTTTACATGATGTTTTCATTATAATTTATTTGTAATTTAGATATCAAGACTTGAAGTGATGTAAATTAATTGATAGGCAATTGCCTTTGTTTTTGGCATGTTTAGTTTTGCCTCTTTCTTCAGAACAAAGCAACCAGTTGTGAAACTATTAGAAATCTGACATTTCGAACAGACATCACAGTACATGGCTTTTACATTTGATTCATATCTATATTCTATTTCCATTTTTCCAAGACTCTTTGAACAGTCGATTTTCAAATATTTTAATTTTCTTAGCAGGTGGAAAATCCACGGACTCAAGAGATCGCTTAGAATTTCTAAAGTCTGACTGACATTTAAAAAAAAAATACGGGTCTTATATACAGCCTTGTCGGTACTTCAAACATAATGGGATATATTTTTAAACAATGTAAAGTTTGTAGCTATATCTAAAAATACCCATGAAAGAGAAAATGTTCACAAACAGCTACAAAAATTCGAGAGAATAAAACGGTTTGCACTGTAATTAAAGTATTAAACTTTCCCGTTAAAGACATCTTATTAAATCTCGCATAAACGTATAATTGATACATAACATGATGCCGATATACCAGGAACGTGTCATCGCTAACAAACTTACCGATTAACAGATAAACTGATCGACAAGGTGTGAACAAAAAAACATTATCGTATCGGAAAGCTATCGGACATCGATAAACAATGCTGTTACTCGCTACACGCTTTGACAGATAAAGCCGTATCGCTGAATGGGGGAACCAGTCAAAATGGCCGACACGTGGCCATTTTCGCCGAATCTTATTTTCTGGCGCAACTTTCTTATTTCTTGCGCCATTGGCGCCGTTTGCGAAGCCCAGCGTGAACCCTACACGTGATGTTTTTAACATTATTTATTGGCTGTCGGAAATAGACACTCCAGGTTTACCCCACTCGCTAATAATACATCCTTCACTGATTGGCCAGTGAATATTTAGGGTTATAAAATAGTCATACACCTATACTGGCCTGTTAATACATTTAAATGGACAAAACAACTTAATTCCATTTAACTTTGACATGATTTAATCTACGCTGAATGTTTCCATTATTTTTAAAAACACCCAGCACGTAGACCAAGTTGTCCCTGTTAACAAAACGGTTGGATTAATACTATTAAATGGGTATTACTAAACAGAGTCTGGTAGAGTCCGGTAGAGTCTGGTCGTCAAATATCCCACTATATCACTGTTTTGTTGTGTTTTTGTATTAGTTCATTTTCGAGTGAATATAGAAATATTATACGCGTGAACACGGACACTGGTAGAGTCTGGTCATTATTAAGCAATAAATACAAAGTTTTATACGATTTTTAAGTTATAAAAAGTTTAATTTGATTTATATGTGTCATATTTCATATTTATTTCTTATATTACTACAACTGATAATCGGGAAAATAGTGGAAGATTGGGGATTTTTAACGATAGTTAGGTGTGATCAACAGATTAGTGTTATAATTACCAAGATTTTAAATGTATGAAAACTACTAGATTGGAATAATTTATGTTTTATATGTCATTAACATTAAATAAACCAAATGCTTAGCTGTATGCTTACTTAAAAGTAATTCATATGAAATTGCAGGATAAATTGCGTGTCATCGATCAGAGTAAATTAAGTTTTTGTTCCGACGAAGAGTTTTCGACTTGTAAAGCCATTGACATATGTTTCCCACAACCCACAAGAGTTCTTTGCGTCAGGGCTCAGGTGATATACACAAAATACCCTGAAAACATTTGCAGCATTCGGAATTTATACTTTCTAACATTGACTGTCACTTCAACAAAATTGAAACTTCGAAGCCATGAACTCGAAGGGCCCACAGTTAATAGTTCGACCTATCAGTACTTTTTGCTTTAATGTAGCCGAAGGGACCTTGTTTTAGTTCGATAATTCGAAAGAGCAGGTTTTCAGGTTAAAAAAACATTAATTTTATGAGGGTTTGGCCAGGACCGAGGGAGGAGTTCGAGTTTTCCAGGGTGTTCGACCTTTCCCATGTTCGAGCCAACGAGGTTTTACTGTACATTCAGATCATTCATACTAGGTACTTTATTTAAGCCTACACGCGAAATAGAAGGGCTAGTCGTCGCTTCTTTTTTCTTGCAAACACATCTATCACTGAATCAGTGTTAATGTCACGATCACGGTGAATGTTCATCAAAACAAGCCCGAATAATCTACCGGTGGTAAGGGTTGGCGGCCGTAGATATGTTTTAACCCTTCTCAAAGTGGTAAACCGTGGAACGTTTCGCGTTTATTTCTGGTTGCAGGTTGCGACACTAGCGGTCTCTTCTCAGACCAAATAAATGGCACGGACCACAATTCGCTCCACCAATAGACTTCGAATATCGTACTCCCATGTACAATATGAAAATACTATATAACTGTATACATACAAACTACATGTATAGGCATCTAATATTATCAATAAACATAGATGCTTCATGTGACAATTTGTCCATGTATAAATTGTTCTGATTTGTCCGTTTTCAACCTTAGGGTTCACTTTTCATTGCATTTTTCGCATTTGTTTCATTTTTTATTTTTGAACCTCTCAAAATATTTCTTACGCACCTAGCTACGCGCCTGAGTCAGTTAAGTCCTGACCAGAGATTAAGGCGATTTATGAAATTATTGAACTTTAAGTCGCATCACATTTCAAACATCACATCAGCAGATAAGCAACTAACATTACCCTCCATTACGAGAATTGCACGAAAACTCGGCCCGCGCAAACGCATGAAAAAATGCAAAACAAACACAATTGAAAAAATAAATAAATATTATATTGAAAAACATTCATGTTAAAAGGACTGCATATTTTAGTTGCAAACCAACAACAATATATTTTTTATATCAATCAATCGCTATTACCTGTATGTTAGTTGTACATTCGACATTTTCAACAATAATTCCTCTATATTTGTCTAAAATGTTAACGCTAGTCCAAGGTTTAAATTTGAGTACTGGTTATGTCACCAGGAAGCAGACATAAAGAAGCGGAAAATATCAACCCAAAACAATGAATAAAAATTCCAAAAAATGGAGCTCTGTGTAGGGACTTTTTAATGAGATCACGTCACCAATTAGAAACGAATTGAATCAAACACACCTAAATCTTGAGGATACAAAATCAACCGGCATACATCTGTTAGATATTCGGGTTGAGACAAATGTGTTAAGGGAGATTTCCTGGTTTGTCCTTTGCGTATCACTCGATTTAATAGCGAGCTGGCAGGGGAAGGGCTCTATATTGACTTATAGGTTTCGCAGGTAATGTTGGCCCCGGGTTCACATGTCGGCAATGTCTGCATGCTAAACAAGCGCTGCGAGCACCCTAGGCTAACACGCTCAACAGTGGTTCAGACACGGCCGGTAGCCTGGTGCTGCTGCTCAGCCATGCTTTGAATCTCTATCAAATGAATGTACATAGAACCAAAATCATAGAATAAAAGATCCAAAAAAATGGAGCTCTGTGTAGGGTCTTTTACGGCCCGGGACCTCGTCAGGCACACAGGATCTATTTTGGTAACCTAAAATGGAAAACATAGAATAAAATTCCCAAAATGATATAATATAGATCCAAACATTAAATTTTGGGCCATGGGAGAGTTTCTCCTCGTGGTGTAGCCTGGATACAGTATTTCGCAAAATGCATTTTATGAACTATATCAGGAAATATATTTATTTTTCTAGTTAAAATATTTTTGCATGTTTTTTAAAAAAAATGCAAATATGGTTTAGTTTGATTCTATTTTTTGCGAAATGTAGTAACTACACTCTTTAATTTCATATGAATTACTTTTAAGTCAGTAAATAGCTCTCTAAGTATTTGGTTTAATTAACGTTAATGACATATTACACATACAATTATTCCAATCTAGTAGTTTTCATACATTTAAAATCTTGGAATTGTTATAATATAATTATAACACTTATCTGTTGATCACACCTAATCAATTAGTTGACGCATAATAGAGAGAGAATTTATTGTATTACTCGTTCAGGATGTGCGATATTGCCGCATTATAAACAGAAATTTCACGTCAGCCATTTTGATTTACGAAACACAATGTTATCGTTAAAAATCCTCACTCTTCCACTATTTTCCCGATTATCAGCTGAAATAATATAAGAAATAAATATATAATATGACACAAATTTATCAAATTAACCTTTTTATAACTTAAAAATCGTATAAAACTTTGTATTTATTGCTTAATAATGACCAGACTCTACCAGTGTCCGTGTTCACGCGTATAATATTTCTATATTCACTCGAAAATGAACTAAAATAGACGAATACCTTTTTTATTTTTATTTATATGATACAATTTAGCACTTTATTTTATTCATTTCAATACAAAAACACAACAAAATAGTGATATAGTGGGATATTTGACGACCAGACTCTACCAGACTCTACCGGACTCTACCAGACTCTGTTTAGTGACACCGCTATTAAATCATTGAGCCTGTCCAACATGTAAATACAACTTTGAACATTGTAGAGAAAGGAGCAGCTTTGAAAACTTGGAGTACTTAATCATGGATTTGGATGGAGGGAACGACTTTTGTTATAGTTTGCTCAGTGGGGTTGATGACCAGTGCTGTGACTGTACATATTCAGTTTCCTCTGTTCATTTTCCCATTTGAGTAATACTTTAATCAACAAATTTATGAAAGACCAACTCTACTGCACCACCTTAAAAAAGATCTTGGTAAGTCTTTTTAAATGTTATCAGTGATCTCGCAGTCCAGCAAATAATTTGCTAGTGCGGGAAACACTGACTTCTGATTAGCCCTGGATGGAAACAGAACTTCATGTAGTGTAAACATAATTCCTGCTCCACCCAAGACATTTTTAAATTTCTTTCTTGCCTCCTTATGAACGCCGCAGTCCATCAAAAAGTGTTTAGAAGTGAGTCGGACATGGCATTTCGGGCAAATGGGTGAAATCCCTAATATGTGTTGTCCGAGGCTTCCTGGCAACAGAGTGTATCCTAGTCTTAGACGTGTTACACATTTATCCAACTTATACAAGTTAGAGTAATCTGTAGGTGGTCTAAGGCTTGATCCTGATACAGGCATTGGCTGTCTTTTTGATAATGTGAGCAGCCTTTCAGTCCATTTAAGAGTCATTTTGCATTTTATTAAGGAGTACATTTCTGTTTTTGCCAGGGGAACCTTTTCACTAACTAAACTTCTTACAGCGTTTTTGGCTGCGTCATCAGCCAATTCATTCCCTTCCAAGTTGACATGAGCTGGACACCACACAAAATTAATCTGTATGTCATTTTGTTGGCACTGATCTTGAAGGGAGATAGTATTTTCTATAAAATCAGGCCTTGAAATGCTATTTCTAGAATAAATTGATTGTAAAGCCGAAAGAGAGTCAGATAATATAGCAACTTTGTGTGGTCTATTTAACAATGTCTAGTTTAATGCGTAATTTATAGCAGTCAGTTCCGCAGTGTATATTGACAGATTATTACTGAGTCTTTTTGCTGTTGAAATGTTTAACGATGGGATAACCATAGCTGCAGATACTGACTTATTTTCATCTTTGCTTCCATCTGTAAATATTTGTAGATGTTCAGCATAGCTCGAATTGATGTGATTTTTAGTAATATTTAAGATATGATCTGCAGGTTCACATTTTTGAAATTTCGAGCTTAGGGAAATGTCAACTTTAGGGTTTGAAAGGATCCATGGCGCTTCCAGACGAGGTCTAGAATCTGCTGGACTGATGTCCTCAACATCGTACTCTTCCGCCAGAGCCTGCACATAAGATCCGAAAGGAGCTTTCGGCTTTTTGTATCTAGCTCTCGCAAAATTGCACGTGCCGAGGATGTCGTTCACCGGGTTACAAGGTCTACTTTTTACTCGCGCCCAGTATTTTAATGATTGTGACTCCCGTCGCAGATCTAAGGGTTCCATCCCGGCTTCCTGTTCAAGCCAATATAGCGGAGTAGAGGGAAGTGCCGCCAGGGCTATTACCAATGCTTTCTGTTGGATAGAATCTAATTTATCTAAATGTGTTTTAGAGGTACAAGCATAGACTATGCCACCATAGTCTAGCTTTGAACGTATCAAGGACTTATAGAGAAGCAGGAGTGAGGTTTTATTTGACCCAAATCTAGTTCCCCTAAGCATTCTCATGAGATTTAAGTCCTTATGGCACTTCGTTATCAGCTCAGTGCTGTGAGACAGTAAAGTAAATTTATTATCAAATGTCATGCCTAGAAATTTTACTGTCTTCTCAAATTTTATTTTTGTACCGCCTAAATGTACGTCCACTATGTTTTCTTTTTGATTTCCAAATAGGATTCCTACTGTTTTAGTTTTTGAAAGTTTAAAGCCCCATTCTTGGGACCAGCGCCAAATGGAGTCTAACCCTTGTTGTGCCTTTTTTTTAAGGGTTGGGATATGACATCCACTTAACCAACTGCCGGAATCATCGGCAAATTGACTGATAACCATCCCAGTCCCCGCTGTTGCTTCTGGGAAATCATTTATTAGGAGAGTAAAGAGTAACGGAGATAAAATGGCGCCTTGGGGTGTACCTCTCGTCAATGTTTGTATATCAGAAAGAGTATCCTCAACCTTAACCCGAATTTTCCTATCCAACAAGAAAGCCCTTACATAATTGAAACATCACCCTGTTATACCGTGTTGATTGAGTTTATATAGAATACCTGAATGCCATGCAAGATCGAAAGCGGCTTCAAGGTCTAGAAAAATAGCTAGAACGGAACGCCCTCTATTTTTGGCATAGAGGACATCATGTTGAAGCCTTACCAGCTGGTCTAAAGTGCTGCCACCCTTCCTAAAGCCAGACTGGAAGGGGTTTATTATATTTTTTGATTCTAGTAGCCTTTCTAATCTAGCCTTAACCATCCCCTCTAGCAATTTCCCATGGTGGGATGTAAGACTTATCGGTCGATATGACTTAGGGTCATTTGGATCTTTTCAATGTTTATATAGTGGTATAACGCAGGCTAGCTTCCAGTCCTCAGGGAACTGCCCACTACTCCATATGCTATTAAAGAATGTGAGCCAGATTTTGAGAGCTATGTCAGGCATATGTTTAAACATAGTATATGCTAATTTGTCAAGCCCCGCAGTGGAATGTTTCCTACTACTAATGCAGTCTGTTAGTTCCTGAAGAGTGAAGTCATTGTTTAATGGGGAATTGTTATTATCCAATGATATAGGGTGAAGCAAATGAGCATGATCCTTTTCAAACTTATTTTGATGGGCCAAGACCTCAGGATCAAGGTTATTTTCATTTGAGACTTGAGCATAATGCTGTACCAGGGTATTTGCTTTTTCTAGAGGAGTAATGGAGTCTTTGTTATTTTTGCTGAGAATAGGTACAGGTTTGCATGAGGTTCCTTTAATTCTGTGAATCTTATTCCAAAATTCATTGGGGGTTTTGGGGTTAATGATTGTTTACTGTTTAAAATAACCTCTTTGCTATTTTGGGCTGCCTCTTTATATTTGACCCGGTTGACTTCACTCGGATGTCTTTTAAATTTATTTAAGGATTTTTTCCTAGCTTTGACTGCAATTTCGCAAGAATCATTCCACCACTTCACATTCTTCCTATTTTGTTGCGGTTGTTCATTCAGGGGTACTCAGTTATAACCCTGTCCCCGACTATTCATTCAGAGGTAGTCATTTATAACCCTGTCTCGGCAATGCATCAAGGTCTAGTCAATTATAACCTTCTCTCGGTTATTCATTCGAGGTCTTCAGTTATGTCTCGGCTATATATCCAGGGATCGTCAGTTATAACACTGTCACGGTTATTCATCCAGGAGTAATCATTTGTAACTACATTGTATGTCTCTGCTTTTCATCCAAGTGTAGTAAGTTATATCCCTGTCACGGTTATTCATCCAGGAGTAATCATTTGTAACTACATTGTATGTCTCTGCTTTTCATCCAAGTGTAGTAAGTTATATCCCTGTCACAGTTATTCATCCAGGAGTAATCATTTGTAACTACATTGTATGTCTGTGCTTTTCATCCAAGTGTAGTAAGTTATAACCCTGTCACGGTTATACAGGAGTAATCATTCGTAACTACATTGTATGTATCTGCTTTTCATCCAAGTGTAGTAAGTTATAACCCTGTCACGGTTATTCATCCAGGAGTAATCATTTGTAACTACATTGTATGTATCTGCTTTTCATCCAAGTGTAGTAAGCTATAACCCTGTCACGGTTATTCATCCAGGAGTAATCATTTGTAACTACATACTACATTGTATGTCTCTGTTTTTCATCCAAGTGTAGTAAGCTATAACCCTGTCACGGTTATGATCCAGGAGTAATCATTTGTAACTACATTGTATGTCTCTGTTTTTCATCCAAGTGTAGTAAGTTATATCCCTGTCACGGTTATTCATCCAGGAGTAATCATTTGTAACTACATTGTATGTCTCTGTTTTTCATCCAAATGTAGTAACTTATATCCCTGTCACGGTTATTCATCCAGGAGTAATCATTTGTAACTACATTGTATGTCTCTGTTTTTCATCCAAGCGTAGAAAGTTATAACACTGTCACGGTTATTCATCCAGGAGTAATCATTTGTAACTACATTGTATGTCTCTGTTGTTCATCCAAGTGTAGTAAGCTATAACATTGTCACGGTTATACATCCAGGAGTAATCATTTGTAACTACATTGTATGTCTCTGTTTTTCATCCAAGTGTAGTAAGTTATAACCCTGTCACGGTTATTCATCCAGGAGTAAAATATCATTTGTGACTAGATGTACATTGTATGTCTCTGTTTTTCATCCAAGTGTAGTATGTTATAACCCTGTCACGGTTATTCATCCAGAAGTAATCATTTGTAACTACATTGTATGTCTCTGTTGTTCATCCAAGTGTAGTAAGTTATATCCCTGTCACGGTTATTCATCCAGGAGTAATCATTTGTAACTACATTGTATGTCTCTGTTTTTCATCCAAGTGTAGTAAGCTATAACTCTGTCACGGGTATTCATCCAGGAGTAATCATTTGTAACTACATTGTATGCCTCTGTTTTTTCATCCAAGTGTAGTAAGTTATAACCTTGTCATTGTTATTGATCCAGGAGTAATCATTTGTAACTACATTGTATGTCTCTGTTGTTCATCCAAGTGTAGTAAGTTATATCCCTAGCTGTCACGGTTATTCATCCAGGAGTAATCATTTGTAACTACATTGTATGTCTCTGTTGTTCATCCAAGTGTAGTAAGCTATATCCCTGTAACGGTTATTCATCCAGGAGTAATCATTTGTAACTTCATTGTATGTCTCTGTTTTTCATCCAAGTGTAGTAAGTTATAACCCTGTCACGGTAATTGGTCCAGGAGTAATCATTTGTAACTACATTGTATGTCTCTGTTTTTCATCCAAGTGTAGTAAGTTATATCCCTGTCACTGTTATTGATCCAGGAGTAATCATTTGTAACTACATTGTATGTCTCTGTTGTTAATCCAAGTGTAGTAAGTTATAACCCTGACTCCGCTATTATTCAGTTTGATGTGTGATAAGAGTCATTGTGACTAGCCTCATTCGTCTTCCATTAATTGACTAAATAATCTATATGGGAACGTTACCATTTACATCTGATGTATATCTTGTAGAGTGTATGTGCAATACAGCCAGGAAACACACATTTAGGTTGATTGGCTGATTTTATTTAACTAAACAATGAATGAAAATGATGTTAAGCTCCAATCAATCAACTGACTTTTTTAATTATTTGTTCAATATTCTCCGTGAATAGGTATTCAAGCAAAATAATCGGCAGAGTATGGACAATTCATGTCTCACACATTTCGAATGTATTTGAGTAAAGATCGTTGCAAAGCTGTTAGCATACGAACCTGTGCACCTTGTTTTTTTTGTTTGTTGCCTAAATACCATTAAATCAGAGTTATGGCCCTTGATTTAGTTGTAATGAGGTTATAGTGTGCGGACATTTTCGCCAGTTTTATGAGTGAATTGCAATTACCGGAGTTTTAACTTACAACTTGTCTCCCGGTAATCGTCAAACGTTTGGAGTTACAGTTATAAACATTTAGAGGAATGTTTGTCAGCATATGCCATTATACATTTGAGTACAAATCGCCGAAACTCTGCAGAGATTTACGATAGTTATAACCATTAACTAAGTTACAATAAGTCTAAATAATGTATAAAGTTTGTTTCGTACATGGTTCCACATTTATAAAGGATATGCCATGTTACAGGAATATGTGTCAGCTTGTAAACATGTTGACATGCGGTCCTGTATTCGTCGCAGTCCAGTTACAGCTCAGATGTAGCACTCGTCTCGTACCAATAATATAATGTATGAAGTTCAAATCAGGGACTTGGAATTTAAGATAGGCCGCTAATAGTGAGACTTGTCAAAGACAACCACATTATATATGAGCGGCGGTCTGTGGAATCCTAACGTTGGACATTTACGACCAGTCAGAACTTGGTCTGCACTTCTCCAAAATCAATCGCAGAAGGTTTCAATAAACTCCCGTAAAACAACACGTGTATGATAACTTAAGCATGGAAGTGTAGACAGGTCCTGTTTTATGTTTTCCTGGAGCATCGCACATATATATACAAGTGTATATAATATACATACAAGGAAGTCGCGGACTTCTTTAAACGGTAAATAGGTATTGGATGTGTCCAACAGTTGAACTTCATGTTATTTAGACAAAGGTCCTGAATTCGATCTCACCCTTGTCGTTCATAGTGGAGTTGTTACAACCCATATGTCATAGTCTAAACTCTAATACTGGTTAGTCCCCAACAGGGCATGGTTATCGCTTTGTTATAGTTAATATAAAGTTGAAATGGTTTAACGTTGAATTAAATAAACCCACTGGTCGGTCAAAAGTAGACAATTATGATGCAAAGGTGTAACACGATCAAATTGTTCGAGTGTATCTTTCCTTTGATTGTCGGTCTGTCTCATGGTGATGGGGCACTATTTACATATAAAGGAAATATTTCAAATTATTACCTCAAGTCAAAACTAAACCAAACAATACCGATGTGACTATGTTGCTATATACAAGTTTCACATCTCAAACTTAGTCCAATTTACTATAAAGTCGGTTATCCTACCAGGTAACGTACTGGTATTGTCATAAACTTCGAGATTAAGAAATTACATCACATTGAACAGATGTAATTATTCTAAAACATCATGTTTTACTTATAACAGTATTTTTAGCTCACCTGTGCACGAAGTGCTCAAGGTGAGTTATTGTGATCGCCCTATGTCCGGCGTCCGTCGTCCGTCGTCCGTCGTCCGTCGTCCATCGTCCGTCGTCCGTCGTCCGTCAACATTTTCTCCTCTGTAACCTGTGGGTCAACTGGGATGAAACTTCACAGAAAGCATCCTCTCAATGTCCTCACCAGAATTCCTTAAAATTTTCGGGATCCATGCATAATTCTGGTTTCCATGGCAACGAAATTAAAAAACTTCAAAATTCTTAAAAAATCTTCTTCTCCGAAAGTGTCAGGCCGATTTTCAAATAATTTTGTAGAAATGTTCCTCGGGTGACCCTTTATCAGATTCCTTCAAGCCATGTTGATTGGTCGAAAAACATGGCCGCCAGGGGGGGCGGGGCTATTTTTCCTTATATGGCTATAGTGCAAACTTAAAAAATCTTCTCCTCCGAAAGTGTCAGGCCGATTTTCAAATAATTTTGTAGAAATGTTCCTTGGGTGACCCTCTATCAGATTCCTTCAAGCCATGTTGATTGGTCGAAAAACATGGCCGCCAGGTGGGGCGGAGCTATTTTTCCTTATATGGCTATAGTGCAAACTTAAAAAATCTTCTTCTCCAAAAGTGTCAGGCCGATTTTCAAATAAATTTGTAGAAATGTTCCTTGGGTGACCCTCTATCAGATTCCTTCAAGCCATGTTGATTGGTCGAAAATCATGGCCGCCAGGGGGGGGGGGGGCGGGGCTTTTTTGCCTTATATAGCTATAGTGCAAACTTAAAAAATCTTCTCCTCCAAAAGTGTCGGGCCGATTTTCAAATAATTTTGTAGAAATGTTCCTTGGATGACCCTCTATCAGATTCCTTCAAGCCATGTTGATTGGTCAAAAAACATGGCCACCAGGGGGCGGGGCTATTTTGCCTTTTATTGCTATAGTGAAAACTTAAAAAATCTTCTCCTTCAAAAGTGTCAGGCCGATTTTCAAATAATTTTGTAGAAATGTTCCTAGGGTGACCCTCTATCAGATTCCTTAAAGCCAAGTTGATTGGTTGGAAACTATGCCCGCCAGATGGCGGGGCTTATATAGCTAAAGTGAAAAAAAAATCAGGTGAGCGATTCCAGGGCCATCATGGCCCTCTTGTTTATAATTACTCTAGCAAATATTGGCATACAATGAGTTTATACTAAACATAATGAAAGAGTCCTATTGATATGCCACCAAGTTCATAAAACATAATATTCGGATTTCACGTAATAGGATTATATCCCATGATGGTATAATTGCGAAGTTATGTTAATTAATGTCACTGACAATATTGTAGTCATCAGTAATTATATCATACTTGAATTCGTCTTATCAATGATAACAGCTGATGTCAAATACATATGTACCTACATATAAGCTTGGGAAATCGATTTGGTTTATTGATAACGATTAAGTATAGTACGGTTCTACGGATCATGCTTCAAACAACGGTTATTGTGCAATCATCGAGGATAACGAATGTTGAAGTAGGTTAGTACTTGGATGGATAATCTCCTGGCAGTAATGGGTACTGTAATCAAAATATGGTTTTACCGCCTTTTGAAGTAATTGGTACTGCAGACAAATTCAGGATAGATTGACCAACAGTACTGGTAAACAATTAGTGGCGCTCTGAAAGTAATTAGTATTGTAGACAAACTATGATTTTACAGCCTTTTTGTGTCGGGATAGATTGATCAATAGTACTGGTAAACAATTAGTGGCGCTCTGGAGGTAATGGGTACTGTAGACAAACTATGGTTTTACCGCCTTTTTGTGTCGGGATAGGTTGACAAGCAGTACTGGTAAACAATTAGTGGCGCTCTGAAAGTTATGGGTATTAGTGGCGCTCTGAAAGTAATGGGTACTGTAGACACACTATGGTTTTACCGCCTTTTCGTGTCGGGATAGGTTGACCAACAGTACTGGTAAACAACAAGTGGCGCTCTGAAAGTAATGTGTACTGTAGACAAACTATGGTTTTACCGCCTTTTCGTGTCGGGATAGGTTGACCAACAGTACTGGTAAACAACAAGTGGCGCTCTGAAAGTAATGTGTACTGTAGACAAACTATGGTTTTACCGCATTTTCGTGTCGGGATAGGTTGACAAGCAGTACTGGTAAACAATTAGTGGCGCTCTGGAAGTAATGGGTACTGCAGACAAACTATGGTTTGACCGCCTTTTTGTGTCGGGATAGATTGACATGCGGTACTGGTAAATAATTAGTGGCGCTCTGGAAGTAATGGGTACTGTAGACAAACTATGGTTTTACCGCCTTTTTGTGTCGGGATAGGTTGACCAACAGTACTGGTAAACAATTAGTGGCGCTCTGGAAGTAATGGGTACTGCAGACAAACTATGGTTTGACCGCCTTTTTGTGTCGGGATAGATTGACAAGCAGTACTGGTAAACAATTAGTGGCGCTCTGGAGGTTATCTGTACTGTAGACAAACTATGGTTTTACAGCCTTTTTGTGTCGGGATAGATTGACCAGCAGTACTGATAAACAATTAGTGGCGCTCTGGAAGTTATGTGTACTGTAGACAAACTATGGTTTTACCACCTTTTTGTGTCGGGATAGATTGATCAGCAGTACTGGTAAACAATTAGTGGCGCTCTGGAGGTAATGGGTACTGTAGACAAACTATGGTTTTACAGCCTTTTTGTGTCGGGATAGATTGACCAGCAGTGCTGGTAAACAATTAGTGGCGCTCTGGAAGTAATGTGTACTGTAGACAGACTATGGTTTTACCGCCTTTTTGTGTCGGGATAGATTGACCAGCAGTACTGGTAAACAATTAGTGGCCCTCTGGAAGTCATGTGTACTGTAGACAAACTATGGTTTTACCGCCTTTTTGTGTCGGGATAGGTTGACCAACAGTACTGGTAAACAATTAGTGGCGCTCTGGAAGTAATGGGTACTGCAGACAAACTATGGTTTGACCGCCTTTTTGTGTCGGGATAGATTGACAAGCAGTACTGGTAAACAATTAGTGGCGCTCTGGAGGTTATCTGTACTGTAGACAAACTATGGTTTTACAGCCTTTTTGTGTCGGGATAGATTGACCAGCAGTACTGATAAACAATTAGTGGCGCTCTGGAAGTTATGTGTACTGTAGACAAACTATGGTTTTACCACCTTTTTGTGTCGGGATAGATTGATCAGCAGTACTGGTAAACAATTAGTGGCGCTCTGGAGGTAATGGGTACTGTAGACAAACTATGGTTTTACAGCCTTTTTGTGTCGGGATAGATTGACCAGCAGTGCTGGTAAACAATTAGTGGCGCTCTGGAAGTAATGTGTACTGTAGACAGACTATGGTTTTACCGCCTTTTTGTGTCGGGATAGATTGACCAGCAGTACTGGTAAACAATTAGTGGCCCTCTGGAAGTCATGTGTACTGTAGACAAACTATGGTTTTACCGCCTTTTTGTGTCGGGATAGATTGACCATCAGTACTGGTAAACAATTAGTGGCGCTCTGGAAGTTATGTATACTATAGACAAACTATGGATTTACCGCCTTGTTGTGTCGGGATAGATTGACCAGCAGTACTGGTAAACAATTAGTGGCGCTCTGGAAGTTATGTGTACTGTATACAAACTATGGTTTTACCGCCTTTTTGTGTCGGGATAGATTGACCAGCAGTACTGGTAAACTATTAGTGGCGCTCTGAAAGTAATGTGTACTGTAGACAAACTATGGTTTTACCGCCTTTTTGTGTCGGGATAGATTGACCAGCAGTACTGGTAAACAATTAGTGGCGTTTTGGAGGTAATGGGTACTGTAGACAAACTATGGTTTTACCGCCTTTTTGTGTCGGGATAGATTGACCAGCAGTACTGGTAAACAATTAGTGGCGCTCTGGAAGTTATGGGTACTGTAGACAAACTATGGTTTTACCGCCTTTTTGTGTCGGGATAGATTGACCAACAGTACTGGTTAATAATTATTGGTGCTCTAGAAGTAATGGGTACTGTAGACAAACTATGGTTTTACCGCCTTTTCGTGTCGGGATAGATTGGCCAGCAGTACAGTTAAACAATTAGTGGCGCTCTGGAGGTAATGGGTACTGTAGACAAACTATGGTTTTACCGCCTTTTTGTGTCGTGATAGATTGACCAGCAGTACTGGTAAACAATTAGTGACGCTCTGGAGGTAATGGGTAATGTAGACAAACTAAGGTTTTACAGCCTTTTTGTGTTGGGATAGATTGACCATCAGTACTGGT
This sequence comes from Serripes groenlandicus, assembly GCA_031761405.1. Taxonomy (NCBI): domain Eukaryota; kingdom Metazoa; phylum Mollusca; class Bivalvia; order Cardiida; family Cardiidae; genus Serripes; species Serripes groenlandicus. The sequence continues at coordinate 14,898,306 of JASEVX010000002.1, forward strand.
TAATAATTATTAGCGCTCTAGAGGTAATGGGTACTGTAGACAAACTATGGTTTTACCGCCTTTTCTTGTCGGGATAGATTGACCAGCAGTACTGGTAAACAATTAGTGGCGCTCTGGAGGTAATGGGTACTGCAGACAAACTATGGTTTTACCGCCTTTTTGTGTCGGGATAGATTGACCAGCAGTACTGGTAAACAATTAGTGACACTCTCTAGGTAATCGGTACTGTAGACAAGCTATGGTTTTACAGCCTTTTCGTGTCGGGATAGATTGACCAACAGTACTGGTAAACAATTAGTGGCGCTCTGGAGGTAATGGGTACTGCAGACAAAGTATGGTTTTACCGCCTTTTTGTGTTGGGATAGGTTGACCAACAGTACTGGTAAACAATTAGTGGCGATCTGGAGGTAATGTGTACTGCAGACAAACTATGGTTTTACCACCTTTTGGTGTTGGGATACGTTGACAAGCAGTACTGGTAAACAATTAGTGGCGCTCTGGAAGTCATGGGTACTGCAGACAAACTATGGTTTTACCGCCTTTTTGTGTCGGGATAGGTTGACCAACAGTACTGGTAAACAATTAGTGGCGCTCTGGAAGTTATGGGTACTGTAGACATATTATGGTTTTACCGCCTTTTTGTGTCAGGATAGATTGACCAACAGTACTGGTAAAGAATTAGTGGCGCTCTGGAAGTAATGGGTACTGCAGACAAACTATGGTTTTACCGCCTTTTTGTGTCGATAGATTAACCAACAGTACTGGTAAACAATTATTGGCGCTCTAGAATTAATGGGTTCTGTAGACAAACTATGGTTTTACCGCCTTTTTTTGTCGGGATAGATTGACCAGCAGTACTGGTAAACAATTGGTGGCGCTCTGGAGGTAATGGGTACTGCAGACAAACTATGATTTTACCGCCTTTTTGTGTCGGGATAGGTTGACCAGCAGTACTGGTAAACAATTAGTGACGCTCTTGAGGTAATGGGTAATGTAGACAAACTATGGTTTTAGCGCCTTTTTGTGTCGGTATAGGTTGACCAGCAGTTCTGGTAAACAATTAGTAACCCTCTGGAGGTGATGGGTAATGTAGACACACTATGGTTTAACAGCCTTTTTGTGTCGGGATAGATTGACCATCAGTACTGGTTAATAATTATTGGTGCTCTAGAAGTAATGGTTACTGTAGACAAACTATGGTTTTAGCGCCTTTTCGTGTCAGGATATATTGACCAGCAGTACTGGTAAACAATTAGTGGCGATCTGGAGGTAATGGGTACTGTAGACAAACTATGGTTTTACCGCCTTTTGGTGTCGGGATAGGTTGACCAACAGTACTGGTAAACAATTAGTGACGCTCTGGAAGTAATGGGTACTGTAGACAAACTATGGTTTTACCGCCTTTTTGTGACGTGATAGATTAACTAGCAGTACAGTTAAACAATTAGTGGCGCTCTGGAAGTAATGGGTACTGCAGACAAACTATGGTTTTACCTCCTTTTTGTGTCGGGATAGGTTGACCAGCAGTACTGGTAAACAATTAGTGACGCTCTGGAGGTAATGGGTAATGTAGACAAACTATGGTTTTACAGCCTTTTTGTGTCGGGATAGATTGACCATCAGTACTGGTTAATAATTATTGGTGCTCTAGAAGTAATGGGTACTGTAGACAAACTATGGTTTTAGCGCCTTTTTGTGTCGGGATAGATTGACCAGCAGTACTGGTAAACAATTAGTGGCGCTCTGGAAGTCATGGGTACTGTAGACAATCTATGGTTTTACCGCCTTTTTGTGTCGAGATAGATTGACCAACAGTACTAGTAAACAATTAGTGGCGCTCTGGAAGTAATGGGTACTGTAGACAAACTGGTTTTACCGCCTTTTTGTGTCGGGATAGATTGACAAGCAGTACTGGTAAACAATTAGTGACGCTCTGAAAGTTATGGGTATTGTAGACAAACTATGGTTTTACCGCCTTTTTGTGTCGGGATAGATTAACCAGCAGTACTGGTAAACAATTAGTGGCGCTCTGAAACTCAAGGGTACTGTAGACAAACTATGGTTTTACCGCCTTTTGGTGTCGGGATAGATTGACCAACAGTATAGTTAAACAATTAGTGGCGCTCTGGAAGTAATGGGTACTGTAGACAAATTATGGTTTTACAGCCTTTTTGTGTCGGGATAGATTAACCAGCAGTACTGGTAAACAATTAGTGGCGCTCTGAAACTCAAGGGTACTGTAGACAAACTATGGTTTTACCGCCTTTTGGTGTCGGGATAGATTGACCAACAGTATAGTTAAACAATTAGTGGCGCTCTGGAAGTAATGGGTACTGCAGACAAACTATGGTTTTACCGCCTTTTTGTGTCGATATATTAACCAACAGTACTGGTAAACAATTAGTGGCGCTCTGGAAGTTATGGGTACTGTAGACAAACTATGGTTTTACCGTATTTTTGTGTCGTGATAGATTGACTAGCAGTACTGGTAAACAATTAGTGGCGCTCTGGAAGTAATGGGTACTGTAGACAAACTATGGTTTTACCGCCTTTTTGTGTCGGGATAGGTTGACCAGCAGTACTGGTAAACAATTAGTGGCGCTCTGGAAGTAATGGGTACTGTAGACAAACTATGGTTTTACCGCCTTTTTGTGTCGGGATAGGTTGACCAGCAGTACTGGTAAACAATTAGTGGAGCTCTGGAAGTAATGGGTACTGCAGACAAACTATGGTTTTATACCCTGTTTGTGTCGGGATAGGTTTACTAGCAGTACTGGTAACCAATTAGTGACGCTCTGGAGGTAATGGGTACTGTAGACAAACTATGGTTTTACCGCCTTTTGGTGTCGGGATAGATTGACAAGCAGTACTGGTAACCAATTAGTGGCGCTCTAGAAGTTATGTGTACTGTAGACAAACTATGGTTTTACAGCCTTTTTGTGTCGGGATAGATTGACAAGCAGTACTGGTAAACAATTAGTGGCGCTCTAGAAGTAATGGGTACTGTAGACAAACTATGGTTTTACAGCCTTTTTTGTGTCGGGATAGGTTGACTAGCAGTACTGGTAAACAATTAGTGGCGCTCCGGAGGTAATGGGTACTGTAGACAAGCTATGGTTTTACCGCCTTTTCGTGTCGGGATAGATTGACCAACAGTACTGGTTAATCATTAACTTCGCCAATAAATACTGTACGTAGGTCATTTACGACCAGCATATGGTACGCACAGGTAGTCATAGATCATAGTTATTCGTGTTGGTTCTACAGTTCATTAACTTCAAAATATATACATATTAAAACTGTAAATCATGTTTGATAGTGCGAGAGATGATCGAAAATAATGTACACTTGTTCTATATTACATATGCATTTAATTATTTCATAAAACAAACTGCATACACGTAATCCGGAATATGTCCGGCATTTACATACACATTTTAGGATCAACGACATTTCAGTGAAAAACAAACAATGTCACTATCGGCGGCACGAGGCATGCTGACCTAGATATAATAACGTCGTTGACGTCACTCCAGTATGAACATTACAGTATACCAGAAATGTTTATTTATTTTCGAAATATTTGAATAATATTCAGCGTTGACAGTGATGTATTTTGGGACGGCATGCTGCAGAACCATCCCCTTCCGGTCACAACACATGATGAACATCCGGGCGCGGGGATGATGAGCGTTTCTTCACGGCGGACTGTGGAGTTGTTTCGGGATATAGGAGCCAGGGCCAGGTATCGTCGATTGTTATTCTGCGGTTCTATAATTCATGCCGAACCGCTCAACCAGCTTCCCGACCGTCGTTCGTCTTTCGAGATCAAGCGCGTCACGGATTGACGTTACAATCGTCGCACCGTACTCTTTCTTTTTTTTCAAAACTGTGTTTTCTTCTAGACTCTAATGTCCCTCGGAAAACCGCTTATGCCCCTTGAAAACCAGTGCTCTGCTGGCTGAAGGTTTTCTCGGCGTCTCCTTAATAATTTCATAAGTATATGTAGGCGTTTTACAAGATCTGTTCAAAACTTGAGAGTAGTTTAAGTCGATCAGATAACACCATACATAAGTGAAAAACGAACCATTAATGCAGAGGTTATTGCAACAATCTACATTATTTTGGATCATCCTCGTATAACACCCGGCCTTTTTGACCAATCAATCACATATACAAAAAAGGGTGATTATGATTACGAACGGTATGCATACCGATATTTAACAAATATATTGGTCGATTTATTTATGCAGTATTAAGATGGTGTAACGTCTGCTCTGAAATAAATAATTGGATATCAAGAAGTTTCAGACGTATGATGTGGCCCCAATATTAAACGATTTAAATATGTCGTTTAAGAACTATACATTAACTTAATTGATTAATTGAATTATCTGTGTAACAAGGTAATGTTGTGCATCTTTACATGAATGTAAAACATTCTTGCTCATCCATGCTAATGATAATCTGAAGCTTCTTGAATTCATCTATGGTTTATTGACGAATGTTGACGCCAGATCATATTGCGCAAGTGCTCTTTCTCATCTGGATCTAACTATTGAATTTCGCAGTTATTCACTCATTTGTTAAAATCGACCATAAAGATGTCTTTAAATAACTCATTTCAAGAAGAAGTAACAGTTGACAATGAAAATAGCCAATTTTGTGGATAATTCGTGCGTGTGATTTTGATCAATGTAAAAGGTCGATTTCGAGTAAGGTTTAAGACATTGTGATGCATTTACCTTGTGGTTAGTTTTGGCCAAACTTGTTCAAGTTGAAACTCAGATAATTCAATGCATAGTTCCAAGAAATACACTGATTACCCCCTGATTACCACTGTTCAGCATTAATTGAATATATAAAAAAGGGTGATAATTAAGAAAAATAAAGACTTTGTGAGTTTGAAAACCATATAACGTTGAAGACTTTATTTATCTGATTATTAATATCAGCTTCTATAATTAACCAATTTGACGATATAATATGGGCAAGAATTCACTATTGGAATTCTTGGTGTCAACACTCTTATTCTGTATGTAGTATCAATTAAGTACAGATTTAGAAAAAAAATTAAGACATTTATTTACACATTTATACCTTACACATCCTTTTGTAAAAAAAGAATGAACTTAAAATGTATTGGCACCGAGAAAAAAAGCCTTAAAACACCATATTTAAGGTTTTAGTGTGACAAAAAGTGTGACATTTTGTACATGCCCTTTAATGTGTGTGTATAACAGCTTTATTTTACCTCATTTTAGTGTGTAGTTGATTCAAAACTTATATCTAATAATCAAATTTTCCTAAAAAATCAATCCAGTGTATTTGTCTGCAACAATCTTTTTACAAAAAAAGAATGAAAATTGACATGTGCGTGTAACATTTGGTGTCAAACATTGTTACACGCGTACATTTATCAAACAAACATAAATTGCAGCACCCAAGGACTTACATTTTTGCCTTATAGTATGCTTTCTTTACCCAGTTGATGAAAAAAAAAACACTTTCTTTAAATCTGTGTGTGACTTATGATAGGAAGGCCCAGCAAAATGTCTTAAATTTTGGTGTCAAATAAATCTTACAAATTTTGATCAAATAATTCAATAATGGAATGCTTCCAGTTGTTTTAATTTAATAACATTTACAAATTATTGGATGATTTAAAAATCTGTAATAATATGAATTCATATTATAATGTATGGCAAAAAATAAACTGACTTCAAAATGTGCATGTAACGTTGACAAGGTGTTACATACACCATACTTTTTTAAAATTTCAATTATTTGCTTCTCTTTAGACAAGCATCTCCATTCACTGGCTATGCTTTTTGGTAGAACATTTATAAATAAAAAAAATTAAAAAACAATTTATTTCAATCAGAAACAACAACCTTTGATGTGTGTGTGTAACTGTTTAATTTGACACAAACGTGTCCATGTTACATGCATCAAGCATAGCCGTATCTTCTATACAGCAGCTGACAGGCTAAACTATTTAATTTAGGAATATTCTACTCCTGACAATTAATCTCCGAACCACAAAACAACATATTAAATTTCAAATCTAAATGAATAAAATTACTTTTCAAATTTGTATGTAACATTGACAACAATTCTGTCAATGTTACATGCAACAATAAATATAACAGTATAATATTAATAAATTCATAATTTACAGATGTTTGAAGTTATTTGATATATTGCATCACATGCTTTTGCTACAAGTAAAAAAAAATAACAAATAATATTGTATATAACAGAAATAAATGAGATTTCTAAATGTATGTAACTATTTCAGTTGACACGAAAGTGTCAATGTTACATACTTCAAATATCTGGTAATCAAACATACAAAGTAGTAAATACAACCTGAATCAGAAGACCTGGTCACAACTTCTAACATATAATCCACAAACCAAAGAAGATTTTATATGTTTAATGGATATAAATGACATTTTAATATATGGCTTTCAACGTGTCAATGTTACATGCATCAAATGGAGCTTTATTTTTATTTTTTAGGATGTTTACTTATAAAATTCATTCACAAAAAACACACTGACCCCAACAGCCATGAAATAGGCTAAGACAGAAGCAAGATATATTATTTGAAACAAACATAAGTTTGCACAAACTTTACAAGTGTAACATTGACACCAACCATATCTTTTTGCTATTTTTTCTGTTAAACGACAAGACAGTATTTCTTATTCAAACGGTAAATGTTGGAACAAACTCCAACATCATTTCACACCATAGCAAAAATTAGATCCTCTTTCAATTATATGAGATATGAACAATTGAAATAATATTGGTGTCAATGTTACATACTTCATATATCAATAAATATGACATTTAAAGAAGACAAGATGACATATTTTTAAAAAAGACTCTTGGTTTTAGATGTCTTGCTAGAAGAACTTAGTAGTAAAGCATTTTATAAAATAAATAAAGGTGATCTATTTTTTTGTTTCAATGTCACACTTTGTGTTGCATTAGTGAATTCTTGCCCATATGTGAAATGCATGTTAGCATTGTTATTGTGCAAACGCCGTGCCATTTTCATGTGTTCAACGTGTAAGATACTTGCTTATCAAAACGTCCAGTAGGGGAGGTAAATGTTGTAGGTCTGGGAATTATGTTTGCATTAGTAAATCCTAAAGAATGTTTCTAAAGCTCGGTGCAACGACAAATCCAAGGAAAAGTTTCCAGAACATAGAGTCTATATCCCGACGAGATAAAAAATCTAACGACGATTATAGAAGATTCAAAACATATATTTTAAATATTTCACAAACTGCCTCGGTGGTGTAGTGGTAGGGCGTCCGTCTTGGATGCGGGAGGTCGCCACTCCTATCCCCTGTCAGGTCCTACCAAAATACTTTTAAAATGTCTTTCCCACCTTGACGCTCATAGTTGTAGGGAAAGCATCACGAAACAAATAAGCATATCAAATAATCACCCTACCGCCTGCGAATGGTGCAACACTTGTGTATCCAGAAGGCGCTGTACCGGGATTCCTGGTCGTTGAAACACCAGCTTTCATTGATCTGGTTACATTGTCACTACCAGGATCATCGCAGACAAAGTACGACTGTGAATAGCTAGCCTGGCAGTTTTGAACGCTCCACGTCCCGTTATGATATTTACTCAACATTATCGAGCATTCTTCTGCACGGTTCCAATTGTCTGGCTCCCCTGAAGCATAATTTTGATATGAGCGGCGACTGTCGATTCGGGAACGTAATTAATCTACGTATAGCGAAGACTCATGTGAGTCTGTGCAGGCGTATCTTCCGTCATGAAAACATACATACAGAGATAAATACAGCAGTTGAGATTTGATCAATAACCGTTTAGTATAACATATATAATTATGAAAGAATCATACACAATTATATATAAATACGGAGACAAACACAAACAGTGATATGCATGTTATATTTTGCAATATATGTGTATGTGTCTATAAATTAAAAGATCATGTAAATAAGATATATATGGTGCTTTAATTGTTTTTCAGTGGTACTATTAATATACAGGCTAGTACTTTATATATTATTTTAATCGAACTGTTAATGTATATAACAATACGCATACATTACAGAAGAATGTAATTAACATTTAATTGCATACAACTTTGAAAACATATAAGCAGAATAAACAAATGTCTTTAATAGTGGACTGACTTACTTATGTATGTACAACGTAACGGCAAAAGAAGAAATTGGTCCACATGAACAAGATTATGCTTTATAGAGTCGTCTGCAGAAGATGCGTTAAATTACATCCGCAAAGTTGGAAAAGGTTTACCCGCAACTTAAAGTAGCAAGCGTGTTATAGCTTTGATAAATACTTAACGGAATAATAAGAAAGAAGGTATGTAAATTGTTTATTATAGTTATGCGTTAACACCAAACGTTATCATGTCAAGAGAAAGCAATTCATTAAACACATATGAACTAACTGTTTAAATGTATCAAAACAAAAGTATTTCAAAGTTTTACACATTCTTCTTAAAAAGGTCATTTTGACCAAACTAAACATATGTGTATACTTGAATTGATATAAACTTCAACAGTCTTTTTTAAGACATACATAATACAACTTTAAATCATGTTTCATATTTTAACACTGGTCAAGCTTGGCCTATACGTCAACAATACAAACACATACATATACGTAAAGCATATATACCTAAATCGTAAATATATGGCTCACTTTTAAAAGTGTCATCGCTAAATCGTGTTTAAAGAAAAACAAAATACTTATGACTCCTCTGAAATAAACAATCAAATATCAAATATTGTCAGACGTATGATAAAACTCCAGTGTCCAATGTTTTAACTTATTTCGATAAATACATACGGAATATTACGTTGCGCAGGGTCCGTATTGCACTACAAGTCGCGTGGAAAGATCGATATCTAACGAGACCGAAGGTCGAGTAAGATGTCGATTTTCCCACGCTACGAGTCTTGCAATACGAACACATGTATCGCTCCCGCAACGTAATATTCCTTTTATTATATACCTACGATCTATGAAGAGCGAAAAAACTAACAAATATACAGATTCAATATTTTTTCTATTGGGGAAACAATTTTGTAATCTTGAAATGAAAAGATGAATTGCCAAATGAATATTTACTACAATACTTAGGCCACGCCCCTAGAAAGTATGCTAATACGTAGGTCTCACCCAATGACATTATCAAATGAAATTTCCATTGTTTTGTGGGAGATAATAACAACATAATCTTTATTTGCGGGTTTTAATACATTTGACGTTAAGTTTTCGATACATACAATAGAAACAATTTTCCTAAATAGTACTGGTTGTCTGCATATTTTACTACGTAGCGCAGATTAAAAACGGGAACCTCGCTTAAAGTAGTCCGCGCACTGTCTGACGTCACATTCTAGTATTTTCACCGCGTGTAGATACGGTAATTTAATTCGTCGTGTCTGAACTGCGCGTGTCAATCTGCATGTATTTCCACCGGAAAATGTACAGGCATATAATAAAATTAATTAAATACATTGTGAGTGTAATTGGTTACTGCATTGATTGATTGGGACTTAACGCCGTTTTCAACAACTGTTCAGTCATATCACGGCGACCAATTCATCTACTCATGTATTTCCTGGCTTTCTCACACCAGTAACCCCTACAACACACTTTCCAATCAACTAGCTGCTTTTCCATATTTAAGCCCATTGATGAAAGACGAATGACGCTTGTCTTTCTTTTGTCAAACGTCGGAAAGAATATTGGCCGAGCTGCGATTCGAACTTTCGACCCCCTGAATTGACAGCCCGCTACCGGGGCTCGGAAACTGGTTAATGAAATAATGTAGTATGTCCTATCATGAATGAACAACATGCCTGTGCATCAATGTCAATTATCCAGATCCTAACTGTAGTTAACTGTAGTTACTTCAAACCATCTGAGATTTGTTGGCAAACAGTGTCGAGTCCGATCGGATGCGCTGATTGATATGCATCTCTACTGATCGGATATAGCTTACTGTTGGCCTTGGCTGGACGCCACTCAATATGTTAAATCGACTATATAGATCTGTATTTGTATTCATATTACTCCATTCAAGTATACACTTTTCGTTGACTGATATGCATCTTTAAACTGATTCAATACTATTCACTTATAGGTCACAGACCCACTATAAAAGTATATAAAAAAGTGCACTTAATGTGAATCTACAAATTATTAAATTTTTTAGTTCACAATAAACATAAATCATCAAACTCATCAAAGTTCTTAGATAACCAATATATGACATGTTAGTACACATTTTCCAATAATGAACATCTCACTACATTAAAATATTCCCAGTGTTTTTGTTAGTTTGTTTGTAAATTGTTTTACTCCATGTTCAACAGTTATGAAGTTATATTACGGCGTTTCCTGGGTAAGTTACTTGTACTACTAGTTTATTTAGCATGACTCAAGCAAGTATGTCGCAATACTAACTCTAAAATCCTGCGCACCACGGAGGGAAAGTCATTGATTTAAGTTTTAAGATATTTTGTATGACCCTGTCAAGGATCAAACTCGCATGCTCCCGCACCAGATGCGAACACTCTACCACAATCTCCTTGGCGGTTTTTTCCTATTGGAAAAAGTCCTTCTGTATATGAACTGTAGTCAAAGAAAAAAAACATAGGGCAGTTTTGACCAGGGAGTTGTTTTAGTCGGGTTCTGTGATGTGTTCTTTTACTGTTGAATGCATTACGCAAAATGATAGTCGGGTTCTGTGATATTTGATTTGCTGTGTTGTTTGAGAGTCGGTTTATGTGATGTTTTATTTTCTGTGCTGAATACATCACTATATTAGAGTGTAGAGATTTGTGATGTGTTACTTTATATGTTGAATACAATACTCTATTTGTGAGTCGGTTTCTGTGATGTTTTATTTTCTGTGCTGAATACATCAATCTGTTAGAGAACAGGGATTTGTGTTGTGTTATTTCCTATGTTAAATCGGGTATTCTGATATGTTATTATCTCTGTTAAATACATCACTCTATTTGAGAATGTGTTTCAGTAATGTGTTATTTTCTCAGTTAACTAAATAACTTTATTTAATAAAGCGACATTGAGTTGCTTACAGGATGCACCGGTTGATCTGGATGTTCACTCACTCACATTTGTCGGGGCTTGGTTTTCCTGGAATTGAGCGCATCAATATTGAGAGCCGGGTTCTGTGATGAACTAGTGTTTCTGATGAATACACTTCATAAAGGGACAATGAATTGGTTGCATGTTCATCTGGATCTACACTTGTTGCCAGTATCTTTGTTTTTTTTCTAGAAAGTTCACTTAGAGTCAACTCTTTCATATGTGTTATGGTCTGTGTTGTATAAATCAGTCTATCTGATAAACAGAAATTTCACTTCCACGAAATACACCATAATGACTAATATACAGTCTGTCATCTCTTTCACAATATATAACTGCATACGGACGTATCATCCCCGATGTTCCGTATTGTACTACTCGTATGGTTGTACACTGTGGTGATATAACATGAATATTATTTGACATCCGCCCAGCTATATAAATGTTATCTTCTCTATCTACTGCCATACCGTATGGATCCAATAGTTTATCATGTGTATATACATGTTGTACATTACCGTCTAGATCCATACTCGTTACACTGTTGTTATCACTATCTGATACGTAAAGCGTGTTCTGATCTCTACTCAGTACAATATGGCTGGGTGATTCAAACAATTTTTGTCTTCTGATATCTGCTGTTATTGTTTTCAATATTTTCCCACCTAAATCAATGATTTTAACGCAGTCAGGAGCTTCGAAAGAGCAAATAAATGTGTTGTTTGTATAAACAATACCACGACTCTCACCACCGATGTCCACTTTCTTCATTACAGACAATGTCTTACCAACCTTTATGAATACGAGATTATTGTCACATGTAACGACGATCTGATCTTGTTCTACACGCGTTATATCCCATGGCTTTGTAGGTAGTCTTTTACAGGATATCACCTTGTTATTGTTAACGTCAACAATCTTTACATTGGAGTTAAAATTATCAGCCAAAGCCAGCATGTTGTTGTGTAACATCACTCCCGCGGAAATCATGCAGTTGCAGAAGAAGCCGTATTTACTCCTATCTGTAGAATGTTGAATATCGATTTCACCAACATATCTCAATGACACCGGCTTACTTCGTGCAGATGTCTTCACCTTTCTCTCAATCTTTGTTTTTCCTTCTTTTTTCATTTTGTTTTCCAAATTTTCAAGACTGTCTACTGTTTTGAGAGCCTGAAAAAATGTCTCATTCGCCCGAAACATATATTCTCTTATTGTACATTGGTTATCTAACTCTGTCGTCAAACTTTCTAATTGTTTAATTTGATTTTGTGCCTTTTTAGCAGAGATCACCAATTGGCGTTGTTGTTTGTATATTTTCTGTTTTTCCATATTACTGGACATCTCATTAAGGTCAGCAATAATCGCATCACACGTTGTAGACGCTGACTCAGTTGATTTGGTATCCTTGTCCCTTACGGTCTGGGCCTCTATCAAGGTACTTTGTTCGAGGGAATCTAAAATCTGGTTTATATCAGTTCTGAATTTCTTTACTTCAGAAACAAACGTCATGTGGATATGCCCCACGTCATCCATTTTTCTCAATGCATTTGTCTTCGTATTTTGCAGTAGTTGAGATAGATCGGCTATTGCGCTCATCATAGATGTATACTCTTTACTTGTTGCGTATTCTATAGCAATATCGTCAATATACTCTACTTTACACTGTTTGTGTTCTATAGTGGCACAAACAGAACAGCAGCAATCCTCGTGGATTTTACAATAGTATTCTACGAATTTCCCTTCATGTTTAGTACACATACTTTCCTTCGATGACGAACACTTCAGTTTTGGCATACTGTCTCGGTCTAACAATGGATGGTGTTTAGACATTTTGCTTCTTCTGTGTACTTTCGAACAGGTATTACAAAAGAACTCGTTGCAAACTGTACAATAAAATACGGCATTTTCTTCTTCATCTTCGCCTTGACATGGGTCACATAGAATACCAGTACTCAAGTCATCGCTCCCTACCTGTTTCCTACCCGATACCGCCATATATGTCAAGAATTACTGAAATATATAAAAAGTTCAGTTTATCACGACAAGCATGAAACATTCCAATGTCATAGCTCTCAAACGTCTTCTAATCTAAACTAGTCATGTATTTATGGCGGAACGGACGACTTCTGTAATTTAAAGATGAACATCTCATGTAATACTTGTAAGTATGTGTCAAATGCAGGCAATGGGTTATTGATGAACAATAAAGTGTCAAATTATTGCATTTACAAGTTATTATTTCGTTTGTTGTCTCGTATGTTTGAAGAAGTTGTAAATATATTGCAAATGGTTTAAATTAAATTCGAATATATATATGCATACTTTTAAAATGTTGAATTAAACATATACACTGCTATGAAATTTGTTTTAAGAGTTGCTTTTAGTATAATGTTATAGTAACTGTGGATAAGCGTCATTCGGACATGCATTGATTAAATGTAGGAATTATCTCCCATTTGAGAATAAAGTACGTTATTTTTTAAAAAGAAAAATGACACATCCAACTTTGTTTCTAAGTAATGAAGATGTTGAAGGAAATATGATACTAATACCTATTTGAATGTATTGAATAATCGTAGATAAAAGATTATACGCGTACGTTACCACTATAAACATACACATACATACACAGTCTTACTTCCTCTATATGTACTTCTGAAAGATTATACGCATACGTTACCACTATAAACATACACATACAGTCACAGTCTTACTTCCTCTATATGTACTTCTGAAAGATTATACGCGTACGTTACCACTATAAACACACACATACATACACAGTCTTACTTCCTCTATATGTACTTCTGAAAGATTATACGCGTACGTTACCACTTTAAACACACACATACATACACAGTCTTTCTTCTTCGATATGTACTTCTGAAAGATTATACGCGTATGTTACCAATATAAACATACACATACATACACAGTCTTACTTTCTCTATATGTAATTCTGAAAGATTATACGCGTACGTTACCACTATAAACACACACATACAGACACAGTCTTACTTCCTCTATATGTACTTCTGAAAGATTATACGCGTACGTTACCACTATAAACACACACATACATACACAGTTTTATTTCCTCTATCTGTACTTCTGAAAGATTATACGCGTACGTTACTACTATAAACACACATACATACACAGTCTTACTTCCTCTTTAGGTACTTCTGAATGATTATACGCGTACGTTACCACTTTAAACACATACAGACACAGTCACTGTCTTACTTACACTTTAGGTATTTCTAAAAGAGTATACGCGTACGTTACTACTATACACACACATACAGACACGGTCTTACTTCCTCTTTATGTATTTCTGAAAGATTATACGAGTACGTTACCACTGTAAACACACATACTGATACAATCTAACTTCCTGTGTAGGTACTTCTGAAAGATTATACGCAAACGTTACTACTATAAACACACACATACATACACACACAGTCTTACTTCCTCTATATGTACTTCTGAAATATTATACGCGTACGTTACCACTATAAACACACACATACAGACACAGTCTTGCTTCTTCGATATGTAATTCTGAAAGATTATACGCGTACATGTACGTTACCACTATAAACACACACACATACACACACACACATTCTTTCTTTTTCTTTAGGTACTTCTGAAAAAATATACGCGTACGTTACCTCTATAAACACACATAAAGACACAGTCTTACTTCCTCTGTATGTACTTCTGAAAGATTATACGCGTACTATAAACACACACATACATGCACACACATACTTACACTTTAGGTACTTCTGAAAGATTATACGCGTACGTTACTACTTTAAACACGCATACAGACACAGTCTTACTTCCTCTATATGTACTTCTGAAAGATTTTACGCGTACGTTGACACTATAAACACACATACTTACAAAGCCTTACTTCCTCTTTAGATACTTCTGAAAAATTATACGCGTACGTTACCACCATAAACATACATACTGACACAATATAACTTCCTTTGTAGGTACTTCTGAAAGAGTATACGCAAACGTTACTACTATAAACACACACACAGACATATCCTTATTTACACGTTAGGTACTTATGAAAGATTATACGCGTACGTTAGCCCTATAAACACACATACTGCTACACTCTAACTTCCTCTTAATGTACTTCTGAAAGATTATACGCGTTCGTTGCCACTCTAAACACACATACAGACACAGTCTTACTTCCTCTTTAGATACTTCTGAAAGATTATACGCGTACGATACTACTTTAAACACACATACAGACGCAGTCTTACTTCCTCTATATGTACTTCTGAAAGATCATACGCGTACGTTACCACTATAAACGCACATACTGACACAATATAACCTCCTTTGTAGGTACTTCTGAAAGATTATACGCAAACGTTACAACTATAAACACATACACAGACACGTTCTTACTTACACGTTAGGTACTTCAGAAAGATTATACGCGTACGTTAGCCCTATAAACACACATACTGCCACTCTCTAACTTCTTCTTTATGTACTTCTGACAGATTATACGCATACGTTACTACTATAAACACACTCACATACACAGTATTACTTACACTTTAGGTAGTTCTGAAAGATTATACGCGTACGTTACTACCATAGACACACACATACACATTCTTATGTTCTCTATATGTTCTTCTGAAAGATTATACGCGTATATACGTTGCCACTATAAACACACATATAGACACAGTCTTACTTCCTCTGTAGATACTTCTGAACGATAATACGCGTACGTTGTCACTTTAAACACACATACAGACACAGTCTTATGGAACGCCTTTGCTGTCTTAGTATGTTGTATCGTATTATACGCAGTACATTTTCACGTATACGAGGTACATATTTCATTTGACGTGGTACATTATTCATGAGATGCAGTGCCTTTTCTATTATGTGCGGTGATTATTGAATAATATGCAGTGCAAAATAGTGTTTGAACAGTAGATTAACCATTATCCGTTGTACAAGCAATGCCATGTGCAATACAAACTATATACTATGCAGTACAAATGACATTATATGTGGTGTATTTGTTTGAGTATGCAGTAGTTTTACATTTATACGTTGTATGCTGGTCAATAGATGTGATGTATGTTTTAATATATGAAATGCCTGCGCGTATCTTTATACCTGGTGAATAATTATGTATGTGTTAATAAAAAATCATAGTACGCAATGCATTTGGCAATATGTTCGGTCCATACTCATTTATACATGGTGTAAACAGCTATATATGCGGTGCATTTTTCATTAGGATTATCATACTTTCCGGCATTCTCCGTAATTATTTATCCGGAAAATACCGTGTCAGACAGATAGATATTAACATTTACACCGTTTACTCAATTTCAAAAAAAGCGCTTGAATAATTTATAAATAGATGTGTACACATGTTCTGAATACACGAGGGGCAGACTGTCGTAGTCTGCACTGAAATCCGCTATATGAATGAATAGACGAGATTGGTCTGTTCATTCGGCATGATTTGCAGTCTGATCAAAATCTAAAATCTGAAGTCTGAATAATATATGACCTCTAACAAGCCCGAGTGCTTGTCAACGGAGTCTTATGTTATAGGAGTAGAATATTACATGTACTTGTATATGCTTATTAGAAGCTTCAGTCAACTTGTGGGGATTATGATAAGACAGAGCACATATGCAGGCTGATTTAAACTTACACTGTTCAGAAAAAAAACGAAGTTATGCATTTTCCCAAAGACAAAATCAAATATATCATGTAAATTACTTTTCAAGTTATTTCTCTTATTTCCAGAAGCTGCTGCTTAACGTTGTTTTAATGAAGGAACATTACCATAAAGTGGTAACCTAAACACATTTTTAAATATTTTCTGTAATACAACAAGTATGCATCAGATGACGTTAAGGCAACACTATAGAAAATCTTAATAAATGAAAGTATAATTATTTTAAGAAGGGTTGCTTGAACGCATTGTGACAAATGGAAAAAGTACCACCACACGTATTGAAGAATAGACTGCATATAATGTTGTTTGTATTGCCTATGACGTTGTTTGCAAACCCTATAATGGTTATTCTACTGTATCTTCATACTTGTGGACTTCATATTATTAAATAACCACGATCTATTATACGAAATGCACTGCATATCATGCAAAATGTACCACGTCAAATGAAATATGTACCTCGTATACATGAAAATGTACTGCGTATAATACAATACAACATAGTAAGACAGTAAAAGGCGTTCCATACAGTCTTACTTCCTCTTTATGTACTTATGAAAGATTATACGCGTACGTTACCAATATAAACATACACAGTCTTACTTCCTCTATATGTACTTCTGAAAGATTATACGCGTACGTTACTACTATAAACACACATACTGACACAATCTAACTTCCTCTGTAGATGCTTATGAAAGATTATACGCGTACGTTACTTCTATAAACACACACAGAGACACATTTTTACTTCCTCTGTAAGTTCTTCTGAAAGATTATACGCGTACATAACCACTATAAACACACACACACATAATCTAACTTACAATTTGTGTACTTCTGAAAGATTATACGCGTACGTTGCCACTATAAACACGCATACATACATAATCTATTTTACTCTTTAGATACTTCTGAAAGAATATACGCGTACGTTGCCACTATAAACACGCATACAGACACAGTCTTACTTCTTCTTTAGGTACTTCTGAAAGTATATACGCGTACGTTACTACTATAAATAGACATACAGACACAGTCATACTTCCTCTTTAGGTAATTATGTCTACGTTATTACTATGAACACACACAAAAACACAAACACAACCTTACTTGCTCTTTAGTTAATTGTGATTGGTGTTATGTATCCGTTATCACTATAAATACACACACGCAAATACATACACAAACATACACAAACATACACAACCTTACTTGCTATTTAGGTAATTGTGATAGGTTGTATGTATCCGTTATCACTATAAACACACTCACACATATACAGACACAATGTTACTTCCTGTTTAGGTAATTGTGATAGATCGTATGTGTATGTTACCACTATAAACACACACATACATATACAATCTTACTTCCTCATTATGGTATTGTGATAGGTTATACGCGAACATTATCACTATTAACACACACACACACATACACACACACACACACACACACACACACACACACACACACACACACACACTAACTTTCTTCCTTTTTAGGTAATTGTAAACGGATATACGCGTACGATACCACTAGAAACATATACATGCATAACCTCACTTCCTCTTTACGATAAGGTATGTCTACGTAATTATATTATTTAATAAGACTTCTAAAGATGCTGACGTTTACCGCCTCGGTTTTGAAGTGGTAGAGGGTTCGCGTTGTGTGCAGGAGGTCCCAAGTATAAAGTAATATTTTTTCCTCATTGGTGCTCAGGGTTGTTTGGTTAGCATTACGACTGGCTCACTGGTGTCGAATAGACTGACACGTAGTAACGGTAACTTTCCCAGGAAAGTCCTTTATATGACATGAATGTTGCGGAAAGCAGTGAACAAAAAAGCATTAAAACAAATAGAATATGTTTCACGTCACATCTGACATTAGACAGTGGACAGTGATACAATATATGTACCACCTGTTAGATGTTCTCATTATAGCGTGTTCCTTGGGAGTGGTGGACCGGAATTCGATTACCGGCCATCACATACCGAATACTTTAAAATGTGTACTTATTGTATCCCTCCTTCGGGTTCAGGGTTGAGGGGATAACATTACGATTAATACATCTTTGTTAGGATAAAGGATACCAATCATACTTGTTTATTGCGCAGGAAACGCCGAGAGATAACTAGAGTGCTGAAGAAACGACAAAAAACACCCCCATTCACTTAACAAGAGAAATACAATTCATATAGAATAATTTAATACTCGATCTATTGATATATTTTCAACAGCGTGTTCAACATTATCTCAGTTATATCACGACGACTAATTATTTACCCATGTATTGTCTTGCTATTTCCACCAGTACTCGTGTATGATGGACATTTGTATTGAACCCTGTTCCTGATACAGACCAAATGTCACGACTTAGAATATAGTGAGTACATGAGGAAGTACATGTTTAATGTCGTTTTCAACATATTTTAAGTATATTAAATAAAGGGTGGCCAGCTTACACACCCACGTGTTGCACGACTTTCATTTCACCGATTGTTGGAGTATGACGTATAAGTTAGAATTCTTTCTTAGAACGTATTTCTGCTACTAACGACGCTTTATCCAGCAGGAAATTATGAGGGCATGAGTTATTGTGATTACGTAATTTGATTGATCGGAAATTTAAGTTAGCATGCTACAGTATTTTAACAAATATGCAAGTGTACTTCTGCAGGATCATAGCTGAAATTATTTCAAACTGATCTGTGTCTGCACAACCATCATCCCAACATTATTTTGAATGGGTATATTATATAGATTTAAAAGGTACATATTTAGGTATTTCTTAATATTTATTAAGACATGGATTATGTTTTTAGAAAAGGAGTGATGGATTTATGTTACACAAATAGAAATTTAAAATATATGTTGACACTGTTTAGACTGGAGGAAATACATGTTAGAAACCCGGCCATTTCCGATGGATGATGACCAACATGGCCGTGAGTAGATCCGGATCAGCCATAGGCCTATCCACAGACTTGTACAAAATGATTTATGACTAGCTGTGATATTTGTTTGTGTATCTCCTAGCTATATCTCTATGTGTGCATGTCTTAATACCATCACTATTATGAAATAAGATCTATACTGGCCCATAAAATTTGTTTTTGGATTGATGATCACTCCTAGCGACTGCAGATAACAACTATTTATATTTTGTCTGATTCTCACAGTCAAGCAGGTAAGTCTCCAGAGTGTGAATTTCAGAAAGGTTGATGTTTGATAAGCCTTCAAAGGAAACAATTTTCATTTAGAAGGCAACCCCTATCCCTTGTTGTATTACTGGTTTATAATAATACAAAGATGAATATGAAATAAAGAGTTGGTTTATTTACATAAATTAATGATGAAACAACAATCAAGCTATAACTAGTATTTAAGTCAATTGTAATCTGAAAATGTCGGTCAGAGTTCTTATCCTATACAGTGTATGGAACTATGACTAATTACAGACACATGCTGATTGGTCAGTGGGTTGGCATTTAGCTTCAATCAAAGTAGATACTACAACACTTGTAAAGCCGAAGATAACTTACTTCATGTCTTCATGTGAATTTGACAGTCCAACAGATACTGTTCTGTTCTGTTGTGTTTCATACTCCACAAACTAGACAGATGGAGAAGCCATCCATAATGTGGTATCTACGCTACCTGTCTGTCCAGTCAACATATTTTGTTTTAGTCTCAAGCGAGTCACAGCCCTGTCAACCTGTTTCGAGGTGGAATAGATCTGGGGCGGTTTCATTTTTATTTATGAAATGGCTATGCTGGTATTTTGCGAGCCTTTTGGCCCGTTTGATTTTCATGTTGGCTTTTATAATAGACGTCAACATGTGCTGAACACCACAAACTTGGATGTTATTTACTTAAGGATTGATTCTCATTGTTCGTGCATTCATGCAGTATGAACGCTCGGCAGCGATTTTGCAAATCCATGAAGTGCACTAGCGGTTCTTGGCAAATTTGCCAATATAGGATAATTGAAATAAGATAATGTTACCACATCATTTGTTGGAATTTCGTTTCTGTACAATTTGAAATCATCATGGCAAAGGGAGACTTAATAATGAGAAAATTCTTTTCTCACAATATTTCAATGTTGTTTAAGGCTCCAAAACTCTTATGCACATCGGCAAATATCGACAAACATCGCCACTGATAGTAAATTTCCGTTAATTTCCGTAGCTATCTGATATCGCTCGGAATTGCTATTTTTAGAAATCGGATGACGTATGCGAATATTCCAAAATTGAAGAAAAACAACGCAACTATCGTGGGCGTTTCCATAAAAAAAGGAAATCTATCTCAAAAAAGGCGAAGGTAAAAGAACAGAGTGTCATATACGATCACAACTATTGTGTTGGTTTTGCTTGCGAAGGGGATGGGTGTTTCAAGAAATGTTGTTCATTCAAAAGAGATTGTAAATCGGCGAAAGTCGATCGGGACGGTTGGAAAATTGGGAGGAGGATGGTCGAGCTGTTGGGATTGCTGACCAATATCCAAGCATGCAAGTTTTGCAGGACTTGGTCCGGTTCCACAGACTATGTACAGTATAGTCAGGGAGGTGAGGAAAGGACTCGGAGGTTATCTGAATGTAAGGTGTCAGAATACTGAGTGTGGAAAGGTGAACAGTGCAGTTTATGGGAAGACCCACAGAATGAAACGTACTAAAATGCCCTGTTTCTCTGTCAACAATATTTCACCCTATTAGCCGGTTATATTTATCTTTCTGAGAGGCAACATTAATTGTAAGAGACAAAGACTGGAATACTAGATAACCTTTTACCCTTGTTATGCAAGTAGACTGTTTTATTCCACTGGTGTTTTTCGCCGTTTTCAACATTGTATATGTTATATCATGGCGACAGGTCACTTATTCATGATCCCGTGGTAAACAAACCAGTACCAGGAAAAGCCCCTTGTCCATTAGCAGTCAACAATGACCGCAGCGACAGTGGATCGAAACAGGGACGCCTGGTTCCAACTTAGCTACCTGGGGTTGACCTGTTTATTTAATTTACACTAGTAGAAAACTATGACATATTGTATTTTTCTGGGAATTATGTAGACGCTTGTTTCAATGTCTAGAACTATTTGATGTTTAACTGTTAACAATTAAAATCTTAAAACCTGAGCATTAATAATCAATAAAGTTCACCGGAACCTTATTGTGTTCATATACAGATTTGTAGAGCATAGCATATGTTTAATGAGATACGAATAAACAACGATGGGATGACGATCATGACAAATAATTATTATATTGCATATAGTAGCAATAGTTAACGAGACATGTGTGTTTTTGAAGCAAAAACGGGTAGCACGGCTATTTTCAAAAAATGGGTAAAAAATATTATTTTTTATAGTTTTACTATACAAATCAGCTGTATTTAATAATTTCCGTTTAATTTTTAGAAGAAATCTATAATTTTGCATACAACACATTTACAGCACAACACTTTAAATACTTCTATGCAGAACAATAATTATTATAAAATGTCTATAACACTGGATTAACTTACATATATATTTAAAACATTGCGGCAAAAGAAGAAATTGCTCACCATGAACAATTTCATGTTTTGAAGAGTCGTCTGCAGTAAATGCGTAACATTACGTCTACAAAGTGGGAAAGGGTTTAACCGTAATTTAAAGTATCAAGCTTAAGGGTAACGTGTTATAGCTTTGATAAATACTTATATTTATATTAATTGAATAATTAGTAAGACGGTATGTAAATTGTTTATTATAGTAACACGACAACATCAAACGTTATCATTTCAAGAGAAAGCAGGTTATCAAAGTTATACAAATTGCTTTGAAAAAGGTTTGTATTTTGACCAAACTAGACATATGTGTACAATTGAATTGATCTTCAACAGTCTTTTTTCAGACAAACATACTAAAATTGTTAATGCTGATTTATATGTTAACACTGTCCCGCTTGGCCTAAACGTCAACAATACAAAGTAGTACGTACACTTAAAGAACATTCCTAAATCGTAAATATATGTCTCACTAATAAAAGTGTCATAGCTAAATCTTGTTTTACGAAATAATTCCTCTGAAATAAACAATCAGACCAGTAACCAACACAACACACTTTCGAAGCAACTGGCTGCTTTTACAAAAGGACTGTTAGACCATTGGTGAACGACGAATGACGCTTGGCACACATACTTTTGTTAAACGTCGAAAAGAATATTTGCCGAGCTGAGATTCGAACTCACAAACCCTGGATTGACAGCCCATGTCGCTACCGACTGAGGTAGCTGGGCTCGAAAACTGGTTCATGAAATAATGAAATAGGTACATCTTTATGTATAGAAATAATGTAACAATGCTAACCCCGCAACCATGAGATAGGCAACCATTACTAACATTTTTAAAGTCTATGTTATGACCCGGCCGGGGATCAAGTTCTCTGCATCCCACACACGAGACGGACACTCTACCACTAAATCACCGATGCGGTTCCCTTGTCACGTGACGCCAATCGATTAATGTGTTATTTAATTACCCAAAGCATACATATTATAAAAGAGATTATAAGCGAACGTTACCACTATCAATGTACAAGTACAAATATTGCTGCAAAATGCAGCACAAAAACGTTGCACGCTGGAGCGAAACAGTCTTTTAGACGAAATATACTCGATTTGCTTATTCAAAATACGGATGCATATTTGCACATGTGCAGTAGACGTAATTTTAAAACATTGTGGCAAAAGGAAAAATGCTTCATTATGAGCAATTTCTTCTTTTACTGCAATTGTTTCAACACTGTTTTATTATTATACTATCGATTATAGAAATTTCAATATAGATCTATTTGCATAGATGTTTCCAAAATCATCTGTTGTCTAGTTAAATAATACATGTACTTTTAGTAATTAAAGTACTTAAATTATTGAAGTTAATGAAATATTAAACAAATGCGAGTCATCTAAGTAAATCGGGAACCAAGTAAACAAAGACATAAATTACATTACTATTTGGTTTTGTTTGTTTGTTTGTTTGGAGTTTAACGCCGCTTTCAACAGCTTTGGTCATATCACGGCGGTCAGTGCACCTACCCATGTTTTCCTGGCTTTCCCACACCAGTACTTACACAACATTCTTTCGAAGCCACTGACTACTTTCTCACATAGATCAGAGGTGACAGGCAATGGAAAACATCGCCCGAAAGAATGTCGCCGCAACCGGGTATCGAACCCGTGACCTCCAGATCACGAGTCAGATACGCTACCAATTGAGCTACCCGGCCGGGTTTACTATTTGGTACGAAGTTGTGAATGTTCTTCAAAAGGAAATGGACAGACAGGAAAATTGATCAGAATAGATCACCCTGAGCCTTCCGTTAAGGAGAAAAGAGAGATAGCATGTTAATTAACACATCACGGACAGTTTCTATGTACATAAAACGTTGTTTTTGTTATCATAAACTTCAAAAACATTGTGGAAAATTGAGACATTTCTACACGCTATTTCCTTTTTACCTCAATAACACTCGTCTGCTGCAGAAGCATCTACATTTGGGAAAGAGGGGTAGGTGTAAATTAATATGTATCGAAACATTACCAGGATTAAACTTGAAATAACATTTAAAAACATTCAACACGTTTATGAAAAATACCTTTAACCAATACAGTTTATACGTGAGTATGTATCTATTTATAGAATGAAACAGTACACACTACACGATTAACGCATTCATAAATGTATTGGAAATATGCATAAAGCGCATGCTGCATACCTCGGCCGATTTCGTTACCCTATATCTTAGACGTAGTCTGCTGAGATGTTCTGAATGCCATAAACTTGAAATTATATATTATTCAGGACCAGTCAGTGTTTATAATATCATCGAAGTTACAAGAATTATCAAAACAAATAATCAAAATATTGGAAACATATACAGTACATGTATCATTTTAAATGAAACACACACACATACACAATATTATTTCCCGTTTATGACATTGTGAACGGTTATACGCATACTTTACCACTGGAAACACACGCGCATACAATCTGACTTGCTATTATTGTGATAGGTTATACGCGAACGGTATAACTATAAACAAACACACATACCGAATCTTACTTCATCTTTAGGTAATTGTAAAATGTTATATATATGCGTAAGTTACCAACATAAACACACACACTCAATCTTACTTCCTCTTGACGATAAGGGTTGTCTACTTATACAATTAAAGTTTAAACATATATAATCAGTTCAACATTGTATTGACTGTCAGTGAACAGATCTCTTTAAGAAGACGACATTTACCGCCTCGGTTTTGAAGTGATAAGAGCGTCCGCGTTGGGTGCAGGAGGTCGCAGGTTAGATCCCGAGCGGGTCATACCAAGTATTTTACAAATGATGGGAATAGTTTTTCCTCCTTGTCAGGGTTGTTTGGTTAGCATTTCGACTGGCTCGCACACGTACACGTAGCAACGGTTACGTTCCCAGGAAAGGTCGTGATATTACATGAATATTGTTAAAAGCAGCGAAAAAGACAATATAAACAAATCGAATATGTTTCACGCCAAATCGACATTCAATAATGGACAGTTTTACTATTTATGGACCAACTGTTTGGTGTATTCATTATGGCGTTTTCCTTTGGGTCCGGGATTGGTAATCGGTCATGTCATACCGAAGACTTTAAAATAAAACAAATTGTTTCCCTCTTTCGGGTTCAGACTTGAGAGGATAACATTACGACTAATGCATCGGTGTTAGGATAGATGATACCAACCATACTGGTAAATTACGCTGGAAACACCGTGATACATGTATAACTGAACTATTAATGAAACGGCATAAAACACCACCATCTATTTACAAGAGTAATACAATTCATGTAGAATAATATAAAACTGGTTCGATTGATTTATTTTCAACACCGTGTTCAACATTATCTCAGTTATATCACGGCGCCTAATGATCTACCCATGTATTTTCTTGCTTTTTACACCAGTACTCGTGTATTATGAACATTTGTATTGAACCCTGTTCCTGATACAGACGACATGTCACGCCTTAGAAGATAGAGAGAACATGAGGAATTACATGTTTAATGGCGTTTTCAACATTATTTAAGTAATGACACGGTGGCAAGCCCACACATATTTTACCGACTGTTCAGGGACAACACTAATACATAGAGTATATAATTACTCAACAGAACTTAACACAACATATCTATATTACACTAACCTATCTTGTCGATGTCCTTCTCCTAATCTTTCCGTTTTCTCAACTATTCAATATGTTCACAGCTTGACATTCTCCAGTGTGCAGACCGAGTGTAAATTGTTACCCTACACCTGATAAATACTGACGTCATACACGTTATCATATGGCAATACACATTGAAATTTTATCTTTAAACCTTTCCCAATATATATATTCTTGTTTTGACACAACATAAGACAATTTCAAAAACAGAGGGGCAAAAGGTTGAAATAATTCATGATGATCCCTTTCCAATTTTGCAACAGTGTTTGCAACTACTTTCAGTTATCAAACTTTCCAACTTAGCCATTTTCGGGTTGTCTTTACGTTTTTAAGTCGTCTGCTACTGATGTGTTGTTTGTTGGTAAGGGTTAAGATACACCCCTATTGTTATAATGGATGTGTATGGATGGTATGTAAATGCTCCTTTTTTGAAGTATTACATTTGGTTTTTCATTCTATTTTTTTAATGTTAATACATCTTAAACATTTGTTGAAGGTGCATATTCATGCATTTAAGCTGGTGTGACAGACGTAATGTCAATTATCATTGATATGAATTGTAATACACCGATATTCGTATGTGTTAGTGAAGTACAAGATGGGGCTGCTTAGTCGATTGATTGGGGTTTGAGCAATTGTGTTATTCCGTTAAAGACGAATGACGCGTGTCGCATTGACTTTGGTCAAACGTCAGAAATAATATTGGCCGAGCTGGGTTTCGAACTAACGACCCGTTGATTTACAGCCCGCGTCGCTATTGACTGACTTACCCAATCTCGGCCTAATAAATTGATATACACTAGTGGAATGACCTGTATAACCAGATAATATATTTCTGAAACTGTGTAAATACTTTTGCCAATGTACTTTTTGAAGGTTATTTTAATTTGTTACAGGTAAACTTGAAACACGATTTATATAAATTAATACACCGGAACCTATATCGTCCTTATACATATTTGAATAGCATCCATATCAGTACAAACAAGTTATGCTGACCATTCTTGTTCCCATCTTCTATATATAACAACATGTTTGTGAGCTTAAATGGTATGTAATTTGTATACATTTTCGGGAAAAGCTTGGAATGTTGTCCCGTTTAAAATTGTTTTTTAACAACCGTTTTACATCATTTTTCGTTGCATACAGCAGTGTTATCAACCTTTTTGTCATGGCTTAAAATGTTATTGAAATCACCATTTCAGTCGAAACTGCACATTTTATCATGGATATTATATTGGAAAATGTAATAGATACCAACTTTACTTTAAACATGTGACCCTTATCAAAAACAGGGCTGTGGATCACGGTTACTTGATAGTTATTTCGTAGCAATATAAATCGTTTAGATATGTATCACTCAAGCAAAACTACACATGGGTCTACATGTTGTACTTTTTTCTGGTCAGTATGAACATCATGGGAAAGGATGTAAAGGATTTAAAACTCATGAAGGACGTTAATGAATAGTGTATTCTGTACCGACCAGCTCTTGCGTTCAGTAAAACAAGTTAATAGCTCATCAAGGACGTTAACGAATAGTGTATTTTGTACCGACCAGCTCTGCGTTCAGTAAAACAAGTTAATAGCTCATAAAGGACGTTAACGAATAGTGTATTCTTTACCGATCAGCCCTGCGTTCAGAAAAACAAGTTAATAACTCATAGAGGACGTTAACGAATAGTGTATTTTGTACCGAACAGCTCTGCGTTCAGAAAAACAAGTTAATAGCTCATAAAGGACGTTAACGAATAGTGTATTTTGTACTGACCAGCTCTGCGTTCAGTAAAACAAGTTAATAGCTCATACAGAACGTTAACGAATAGTGTATGTTGTACCGACCAGCTCTGCGTTCAGTAAAACAAGTTAATAGCTCATAAGGGACGTTAACGAATAGTGTATTTTGTACCGATCAGCTCTGCGTTCAGTAAAACAAGTTAATAGATCATACAGGACTTTAATGAATAGTGTATTTTGTACCGATCAGCCCTGCGTTCAGTAAAACAAGTTAATAGCTTATAAAGGACGTTAACGAATAGTGTATGTTAGTACCGATCAGTCCTGCATTCAGTGAAACAAGCTAGTAGCTCATATAGGGCGTTAATAAATAGTGTATTTTGTACCGATCAGCCCTGCGTTCAGTAAAACAAGTTAGAAACTAATAAAGGACGTTATTGAATAGTGTCTGTTGTACCAATCAGTCCTGTGTTAATTAAAACTAGTTAGTAACAAATAAAGGACGTTAACGAATAGTGTATGTTAGTACCGATCAGCCCTGTGTATAGTTAAACACGTTAGTAGCTTATAAATGACGTTAACGAATAGTGTATTTTGTACATATCATCGCTGCGTTCAGTTAAACAAGTTAGTAGCTCTTAAAGGACTGTATACTGTATATTGTACCGATCAGCTCTTGTCTAATAACATATATAGAGAGATGTATATACATCCAATCCGGGAGTCCTCCCTTTCAGAGCGATGTATGTACAGGCTGTCCTAACTTGGCCGCTTATATGTAATCGCTTCAACAGTTCTGATCGCGACATCCAACCCCGCTTTACTTGATTGTTTGATTGATTCGGCCTAACGCCGTTTTCATCATTTATTTCAGTCATATCACGGCTTCCGAATCACCTACTCATGTGTTTCTAGCTTGCTCACACCAGTTCTCCACACGACATACTTTTCAAACAGCCCACTGGTGAAGGACGGATGACGCTTGTCACAGTGACGTTTGCCCAACGTCGGAGAGAATGTTTGCCGGGCTTGAATTTGAACAAACATCCCCTGGATTGCTAGACCTGAAATTCGCCCTCGACTTACGGAACTCAAGTGCCGTGGATTTTATGATAATTCAAGCGATGTTTAACTAACAGAGTAGTACCATCATTGTCCCTAGTTGTCACATTGTTAGAAATACATGTAGCTTGAACGGTTTCATAAAGTAAATACTATTATATATTTAGACTGTTTGATTGATTGGGGTTTACCGCCATTTTCCAAAAAAAAATCAGTATCATCACGGCGTCCAGTGAACTCCCGTCTTGCTGTATATAAACTAGAATGGAAGTGCTCCGCGGAGCACGTGTGTCACCTGCCGGCTCATTGTCACCAAATGTTATTTTTAACACAATAAAGGTGAATAACTTTTTTTTGTTAGATCATTTACAAACCAAACACTTACCTAGAATACTACTGGATGTTTGTGACTATAGCAATGTTGACACTGCAAGGGTCTATGTTTTCTCCATATTGGAATGTTTTACACTGCATCAGTTAATGTTTTCTCCATATTGGAATGTTTTACATTGCATTAGTTTATGTTTTTTCCATATTGAAATGTTTTACACTGCATCAGTTTATGTTTTCTCCATATTGGAATGTTTTACACTGCATCAGTTTATGTTTTCTCCATATTGGAATGTTTTACATTGCATTAGTTTATGTTTTCTCCATATTGGAATGTTTTACACTGCATCAGTTTATGTTTCTCCATATTGAAATGTTTTACACTGCAACAATTTATGTTTTCTCCATATTGGAATGTTTTACATTGCATTAGTTTATGTTTTCTCCATATTGAAATGTTTTACACTGCATCAGTTTATGTTTTCTCCATATTGAAATGTTTTACACTGCATCAGTTTATGTTTTCTCCATATTGGAATGTTTTACACTGCATCAGTTTATGTTTTCTCCATATTGGAATGTTTTACACTGCATCAGTTTATGTTTTCTCCATATTGGAATGTTTTACACTGCATCTATTTATGTTGGAATGCTTTTGGTCTACAATGGTCTATGTTTTCCATATTTTGGAATGTTGACACTGCATGGGTCTATGCTAATATAAACAATTGCCAGAAGTTTCAATTCAATTTGCTTGAGTAGAAAAAAAGTTATTTGAAAATTTGAAAGTGTGACGTGACGTGACGTGACGTGACGTGACGTGACGTGACGAAAAAGTGTGACGGACGGACAGACAGACGCCGGATAATTTTTTTTTTTTTGGATTATCCCTCTTTTGTGAAGCCATCACAAATGTTAATATAAACAATTGCCAGAAGTTTCAATTCAATCCCTTGAGTAGAAAAAAAGTTATTTGAAAATTTGAAAGTGTGACGTGACGTGACGTGACGTGACGTGACGAAAAAGTGTGATGGACGGACAGACAGACGCCGGATAAAAAAAAAAGTAATCCCTAAGTGCCCACCATGCTACGCAATATGAATGAAATAATTTTGGACAGAAAAGGGGCAATAAGTCTGATATAATAATATTTGGATTATCCCTCTTTTGTGAAGCCATCACAAATGTTAATATAAACAATTGCCAGAAGTTTCAATTCAATCCCTTGAGTAGAAAAAAAGTTATTTAAAAATTTGAAAGTGAATTAATTTTTGACAGAAAAGGGGCAATAAGTCTGATATAATAATATTTGGATTATCCCTCTTTTGTGAAGCCATCACAAATGTTAATATAAACAATTGCCAGAAGTTTCAATTCAATCCCTTGAGTAGAAAAAAAGTTATTTGAAAATTTGAAAGTGTGACGTGACGTGACGTGACGTGACGTGACGAAAAAGTGTGACGGACGGACAGACAGACGCCGAATAAAAAAAAAAGTAATCCCTAAGTGCCCACCATGCTACGCAGGTGACACAATAAAGTATATAATATTATTTATTTTGTAGTGAACACAAAATAACATCCAAGTTTATCGTAAAAGCGATACCTTTTTCTTATCTCTTAAAGGGCATTGTATAGTTTAGTCTCTTGACGTCCGGTAATAAAGAAACATGAGTAAATTTAAATAACTTACGTCGTCTGTAACTTTTTATATGTTTAATTATTTTCGTCTGCAATACTTTTGAAAAACGTAATTCTTCTCCGCAAATGTTGCTGAAATAGAACTTGAGTGTCAAAGAGTCTGTATGTCGACTATGGCCCCCCAGTAAATAGAGTACAAATGTGAAAATGAATTAAATCAATCTGACATATTGTTTAGGTTGATTGGACGTAATAACGACAAAAACAGAGAGAGAGATGCCGTTGGTATGTCAATGACGTAATACCTAGTTAGTCGGCTGTGGATGTATGTCAATGACGTAATACCTAGTTAGTCGGCTGTGGATGTATGTCAATGACGTAATACCTAGTTAGTCGGCTGTGGGTGTATGTCAATGACGTAATACCTAGTTAGTCGACTGTGGATGTATGTCAATGACGTAATACCTAGTTAGTCGGCTGTGGTTGTATGTAAATGACGTAATACCTAGTTAGTCGGCTGTGGGTGTATGTCAATGCCGTAATACCTAGTTAGTCGGCTGTGGATGTATGTCAATGACGTAATACCTAGTTAGTCGGCTGTGGATGTATGTCAATGACGTAATACCTAGTTAGTCGGCTGTGGGTGCATTTCATTGACGTAATACCTAGTTAGTCGGCTGTGGATGTATGTCAATGACGTAATACCTAGTGAGTCGGCTGTGGATGTATGTCAATGACGTAATACCTAGTTAGTCGGCTGCGGGTGTATGTCAATGACGTAATACCCAGTTAGTCGACTGTGGATGTGCAGGCTGACAACGCCCATAGGCTGATCGGTTTCCGGTCAAACCAAACAGGGGAGATATAGATATATATATATATTGTGTCCGTGGTGCGCCCGATAACCATTACAGTTAATGCACACA
Organism: Serripes groenlandicus; assembly: GCA_031761405.1. Classification (NCBI taxonomy): domain Eukaryota; kingdom Metazoa; phylum Mollusca; class Bivalvia; order Cardiida; family Cardiidae; genus Serripes; species Serripes groenlandicus. The sequence continues at coordinate 14,930,169 of JASEVX010000002.1, forward strand.
TTGTTGATATAGCGCAAAGCGGGGGCACATGCATACATGGTGGTTGTCCGAGATTGAAAATGATAAAAACGCAAAATGAGTAAAAGCACGTTTAAGTCTGCCGCATGTAGAATTCCATATCATCCTACCGAGTTCCTTACTGTATAAATCGTGTGATTGATTTGATAGTTTAATTAAAGTTGATAAGCAGACGGTTCAATGAATAAGTTCAAATTCTTTGAATATAATTGGATTAATTAGTAATAAAGATGTTCACTGTATACGCTGTAGCAAGCAATTCAGTAATAAAGACGTTCAATGTATACACTGTAGCAAGCAATTCGGTAGCAAGCAATTCGGTAATAAAGACGTTCAATGTATACTCTGTAGCAAGCAATTCGGTAATAAAGACGTTCAATGTATACGCTGGTGCAAGCAATTCGGTAATAAAGACGTTCAATGTATACACTGTTGCAAGCAATTCAGTAATAAAGACGTTCAATGTATACACTGTAGCAAGCAATTCGGTAATAAAGACGTTCAATGTATACGCTGTAGCAAGCAATTCAGTAATAATGACGTTCAAGGTATACGCTGTAGCAAGCAATTCAGTAAGAATGACGTTCCATGTATACGCTGTAGCAAGCAATTCAGTAATAAAGACGTTCAATGTATACACTGTAGCAAGCAATTCGGTAATAAAGACGTTCAATGTATACGCTGTAGCAAGCAATTCGGTAATAAAGACGTTCAATGTATACACTGTAGCAAGCAATTCAGTAATAAAGACGTTCAACGTATACGCTGTAGCAAGCAATTCAGTAATAAAGACGTTCAATGTATACACTGTAGCAAGCAATTCAGTAATAAAGAGGTTCAATGTATACACTGTAGCAAGCAATTCGATAATAAAGACTTATATTTCATTTATACATGTAGCAGTTTTAGATAACAAAGTTCGTTCAATGTTTACATTATCGCCGCCTCAGGGAGAACACGATGTTTGAAGTTAAAAGTCAACGTCGGACACAATACACAAGGACAGATGGACGACGGAGAGATACAGTAAACTTTTACTCATAACACATATGGGCCAAGGGTAAAGGTACAGCAAAAGCAGAGTATTATTTAATATAAATAAAGTGTTTGATCATACAAGCATGAACACTGAAAATAAAGTGAAACGCGTAACATTTTTCCGTGCCATTTTCCTGTTACCTGTTAAAAAAGATAACACATAATTTATCAAATAAATCCCTATCAAGTTTAATCTAACGGACTCCCCAAATAGCATTTGCGATTTATGATCAATCATTGAGATAGCGTTTATCAGCCTGTCTATGCAAACAGGTACACTTTAGATTTTGTAAATATTGTAGCTTCAAATAAACCTTTCAATCTGCTCGGTTTTAAAATCACCTTCACATATCAGTCAAAATATTATAACAAGCAATTAGTAAAAGTTATTGTTATTGTATAAGGCTCTGCTATAATATCATCACATCATAACCAGTATATTTATCTTGAATATCAGACTCATCATGTCGCTATAAGCATTAGACGCTGGATGTACCTATATTTTCTTTTCTTCTATCATATTGTGTATGTATATATATTATATTTTTTGTTTGATGTTAACAAATCTCCCACGAGGAGGATGAATAAATAAATAAATAAATAAATAAATAAATAAATAATTAAACATTGTTTACGGAAAATAGAAGGGCCAGCTATAAATAGTTTGATATATTCCTATTTCTTGGATTGTATTGTAGAAGGTACGACGGCGAATACGTGTTTTACTGACAATACAACTTATGTGATCGAAACGAAAACGAATACAACAGAATACCGGTATGATCTTATGTTATCAGTTGCAGATGTTGGACGCTTATTTCAATGAATATAAGATAGTGTATATCTTGATTAGACTTCGCCGTCAGGATATATACTGAGACCAGGTTGATCCCTTTTTTACGCGGACTTGATTCATTTTAAGATGGTAAATATTAAAGTTTAGCATTCCAAGGTTATCATAAAGACAAAACAAATATTGAGTACAGAGAACAATTAAGGACATCGAACATTCTATTTGGACGAACTAGACAGAGTGCCTCCAAAGGTCGTGCGTGAAAGAAGTACAATCACTATTTGGATACTGAGAACATGTGAAGCATAGTATGCCACTATACCTCCTTAAAGAGGTATCACTGTAAGAGAAAACCACCAGGTTTATACGTGTATGAAAGTCAACTTTTATCACAACATTTAGACTTTGGTCCGTGATATAACACTCTTCTTTTCACAATTCCTTTATTCATTTCTTCGGATTTAAACAAATAGGGAGGTAAGATGTAAACGAAAATGTACGCTACATATTTATGAAGTATCATATTTTAAGAATCAATACGATAGATCAATATTATATTTCAAGAATTTGCACTTTTGATCTAAATTTTTTATAGTTTGTCTTAACCCTTTCCTACATGTCACACTTTTATACACATCTGCAGCAGACGAATTTTGAAAACCCTTTGACAAAAGTAATATTCGCTGATATAGTATCCTTTTGCCAAAATGTTTTCAATTTTATTCAATAAATGTTATTTCGTTATAAACAGTGTTTCAGTAACCTTTTTAAGTGTAAACATATCATTACTGAATATTATTGAAAACATTGTGTTAAAAAGAAGACTTTACACATTATAAACAATTCCTCTTTTTGTCACATTTGTTCACATGCCACTTGCTGTTATCGCGTCAAATTACAAATGGTAGCGTGATTAGTTTAAGTATAACGCTTTGTTCGTAATCGACTTAAAATCATCAGTTAAACCAAACAAACAACTGAACGTCGATGTATCTGTTTAACAGCGCCGTTCTAAATAGTGATGAAGACAAGAATATCAAGTTGAGCAGCATATCGGAGGTATTCACGTAGATCACTAATGAGCGTGTTGTCCCTGTCGCTTCTTTGTAACGGACGTCTTATTTGATTTAAATTGGGCATTATAAAAGCGCCTATCCAAGGGGAATGTTACAAGTTTGCCATTTTGAACAGTGTTACTGTATGTTCATGTTAGACTCAGAATATACACACGTTGATAGAAGCGTCCAGCAAGCTAGTGACATAATTATGTGAACTGTGTTTATGCTCATGATGATCTGGTTATATACTGCACGCAAAGGCTAACGTGTACTTGTTTACATTCACCGGCAAAGCGATCGACATTTATCATTACTGTTTTTGAGATATTCACAAAGGCAAAGCGCCTTTAGCTAATTCGTGAATACATCGTATACACTGTATGAATCAAACGACTCTTGATACATCACAAAAAGTAAGTGTTTTGATCAAACAAGCGATGGTATTTGATACATGTCTCATTGATATGTTTTAAGTAATGCCCCCGTCATAGCATTTTGGCTACAACGTGAGCAAACGTAGAACGACGTGGTTAAAACGTGATCAAACCTGACAGAACATGATCAAACGTGACACAACGTGAAGTGGAAATTTTAATTGTGGACATGTTCAAAATTCGCTCACGTTTCCCCACAACGTACTACAACGAGGCGAGAACGTGGTACAGAGCAGTATAACGAAGCAGAAAAGTAGCAACAACGTAATAGAACGTGAACATAGCGCGTCCCGCCGGTTGATACTTTCTGTAGCGTTTGCTGACACGTTGTGCTGCGCTATGCTTCGTTGTGCCGACGTATTGCAACGCTGTGTCACGCCATGATACACTGTAGCACGTTGAACTACGTTATAAGCTGCGTTATGCTACGCTGTTTTACGTTGTGCTACGTTTCTGCTATGTTGTGCTACAATTTGGTACGTTGTGGTACGCTATATATTATACGCTCTGTCCCGTCGATGGATTGTAATAATTCCTGTTCCTAATCACTACTACCAACAGATAACTACATAACTTCTATTTTAGATATATATTAAGTGGTCAACGTGTTATGCAACTAGTTAATCAGATAAGTATCGTGATATTGATTTGGTTAACTAGTAAGTATCGTGATAACTTAGTGGTTAACTAGTAAGTATCGTGATAACTTAGTGGTTAACTAGTTATGTAACTAGTTAGTCAGATGAGTATCGTGATAATTATGTAGTGAACTAGTTATGTAACTAATTAGTCAGATAATTATCGCGTTATGTATATGATTAACTAGTTTCATAACACGTTAATCACTTAACTACGGAAACTTTAAGTAGGCACACGTTAATGTATTAATGTTTTATGTTTCTAGTTAAGTTGTGTCGACATACTGATTACAAAAAGGCATGTTTCCATGGGTTCCGACGTGTTGTCGATATATAACGAATCATATCCTCATAACAAATTATACATGTTATTCTAAATGAAATCGACAAGACTACAAGATAAATATGTTGACTTGCACTTACACGCAAGACAACATAATACAGGTTGTCAAATGACCTAAAATATCTTATTTCACAAACGTTATATCGATATTTCGATGTAAATTAAAGCGATAAGCGCACAACATGTGTATGTGATTGTTTACCTACACACAAGACAAAATAATGCATGTTTTCAATGAGCCCGTCGCCTGTATTGGGGGAGCTTAACAACTACATAACTACACATATATAACTACACAAGTACACAACTACAACTACAAAGGATATGGAAATGTGTGTTATACAACTACACAGCTACGTAAATACACAAGTAAACAACCACACAACTAAAAAACTACACATACACAACTACGCAACCACATACCTACATAACTACATAACTCCACAACTTCAACTACACAACTACGCAATAACACCATTCACAACTAAACAACTACCCCTACACAACTACTAGGATAAGTGTGTTCTAGGGTTACATGTATACAACTACACAGCTAAGTAAATACACAACTAAACAACCACACAACTAAACAACACAACTGCACAATAACAAAACTACGCAAATACACAACTATGCAAGTATACAACTATACAACTACACAACAACATATACACAACTACACAACTACACCAGTACACAACTAAAAAACTACACAACTAAATAACTACATAAATACAACTACACAACTATACAAGTAAACAACTACGTAACTGCACCATTACACAACTACACAACTAAACAACTACACAACTACACAACCACACACCTACACAGCTACATAACTTACACAACCACACACCTACAAAACTACATAACTACACAACTACACAACTACATAACTACACAAGTAAACACCTACGTAACTGCACAGCTACACAACCACACACCTACACAACTACATAACTACACAACCACACACCTACACAGCTACATAGTTTACACAACCACACACTACACACCTACACAACTACATAACTACACAACCACACACCTACACAACTACACAACTACACACCTACACAACTACATAACTACACAATCACACACCTACATAGCTACATAACTTACACAACCACACACCTACACAACTACACAACTACACAACTACATAACTACACAACTACACAACTACATAACTACACAAGTAAACACCTACGTAACTGCACAGCTACACAACCACACACCTACACAACTACACAACTACATAACTACACAACTACACAACTACATAACTACACACCTACACAACTACATAACTACACAACCACACACCTACACAGCTACATAACTTACACAACCACACACCTACACAACTACACAACTACATAACTACACAACTATATAACTACACAAGTAAACACCTACGTAACTGCACAGCTACACAACCACACACCTACACAACTACACAACTACACACCTACACACCTACACAACTACACAACTACATAACTACACAACTACATAACTACATAACTACACAAGTAAACACCTACGTAACTGCACAGCTACACAACCACACACCTACACAACTACATAACTACACAACCACACAACTACACAACTACACAACTACACAACTACACAACCACACACCTACACAACTACATAACTACACAACCACATAACTACATAACTACACAACCACACAACTACACAACTACACAACCACACACCTACACAACTACACAACTACATAACTACACAACTACACAACTACATAACTACACAAGTAAACACCTACACAACCACACACCTACACAACTACACACCTACACAACTACACAACTTCACAACCACACACCTACACAACTACACAACTACACAACCACACACCTACACAACTACACAACTACATAACTACACAACTACACAAATACATAACTACACAAGTAAACACCTACGTAACTGCACAGCTACACAACCACACACCTACACAACTACACAACTACACAACCACACACCTACACAACTACACAACTACATAACTACACAACTACACAACTACATAACTACATAAGTAAACACCTACGTAACTGCACAGCTACACAACCACACACCTACACAACTACACAACTACATAACTACACAACCACACACCTACACAACTACATAACTACACAACTACACAACTACATAACTACACAACTACACAACTACATAACTACACAAGTAAACACCTACGTAACTGCACAGCTACACAATTACACACCTACACAACTCCATAACTACACAACCACACACCTACATAATTACATAACTTACACAACCACACACTACACACCTACACAACTACATAACTACACAACCACACACCTACACAATTACATAACTTACACAACCACACACTACACAACTACACAACTACATAACTACACAAGTAAACACCTACGTAACTGCACAGCTACACAACTACACACCTACACAACTACATAACTACACAACTACATAACTACACAACCACACACCTACACAATTACATAACTTACAAAACCACACACTACACAACTACACAACTACATAACTACACAAGTAAACACCTACGTAACTGTACAGCTACACAACTACACACATACACAACTACATAACTACACAACCACACACCTACACAATTACATAACTTACACAACCACACACTACACACCTACACAACTACATAACTACACAACCACACACCTACACAATTACATAACTTACACAACCACACACTACACAACTACATAACTACACAACCACACCTACACAATTACATAACTTACACAACCACACACTACACACCTACACAACTACATAACTACACAACCACACACCTACACAATTACATAACTACACAACTACACAACTACATAACTACACAACTACGCAATTACACCATTACACAAGTAAACAACTACACCTACAAAACTACTAGGGATATACAACTACACAATTACACAACTTCGCAAATACACAACTACGCAACAAATTGTCCCGGGAAATGTACACCCGGGCCGAATTTGCTTTAAGGCAGTCCGGTCGTTAGAAACAGAGTGCACTGCGAAATGCCCGCCTTGCTTCCTTTGCTGTTCCGGGAAATGGGCGCCCGGGCCGAATTTGCTATCAGGCAGTCTCGTCGTTAGAACCCGCGACCACAGCGAAGTTCCCGCCTTGTGTTAGGGCAGCACTCAGCGGCCGGCCCTGAAAATCTGCGCCGGGCCCGAATTTGTCACGGGAGTGGAACATCCAAATGTTGTCACGGAAATGGAACAACGGAATTACGGGGAGCACTTGGACCTACAGGCGAAGTCCCCGCCTTGCTTCCTTTGCTGTCACGGGAAATGTGCACCGGGCCCCGAATGTGCTTGAAGGCGGTCTCGACGTTAGAACCCGCGTCCGCAGCGAATTTTTCCATCGAAACTAGCCAGGTCAAAGACGGCTACAGACTTAGTGGTTACAAACCTTCTCTACCCTATCCGTGCATTTAGTGCTCAAGCATCTGATAACCACACAATGGATGTGTTGTCATTGAATTCAATTAATAAACCCGGACTAATTAGACGAAAAAAGGTAGGAGCCTTGATCTTGAAATTTAAAAGAAATTAAGTATTTTGTACATTAAGGTATGAACAATTCCGGGACACTATATTACAAAATATTTTACACTTTACAATATAAACTTTACTGTAACAGAAACAACGTTCTGGCCAGTTTCGAAGCTTCGACGATTGATTGATTATAGTTTGTGTCTACCGCCTCTGTGGCTAGTGGTAGCGATCCGCCTCGGTTGCGATAGGTCACGCGATCCATCCCCGGTCGGGTGTCGTTCCAACACACAATCCTCATGAAAACGTTCCCAAATGCGGCGGTTCACTCTGAAACGGCTTTGACTACTGTCCTGTTTATCGCGTTTGCAATGACCTGCATAGGCTTAGTTAAAGTGACCGCAACCGAGCGGTTGGAATGATTCAGGCTGGTGTGGCTCGACATATTGTTGCTAGACGTTTGGATGTGAATCGTAACACTGTTAACGCTTTATGCGGACGATTTCAACAGTCTGTTGACACAACATATTGTTCTCGGTTAGGACATCCGCAAGTTACTCCATTACGGCAGAACAATTACATCCGGGTTGTGCATCTACAAACCCGCTTTCAAACTGCAGGTTTGACTGCAAAAAGCTTTTTTGGATTACGAAAAAATATTTCTTACAACTTTTTATATTTTAATTTAGTATGTATACATGAAAACATCATGACAAAAGGAGAAATTGCGCGTTTAAATATAAACTCACAAGGTATTCACCTGTACTTAACCCCTATGTCACATGTCTTGCAGGAATCAAGGCCTGCGTGCCATATATTACCGAACAAGGTGTGTCCACGAGCCAAGCAAAGTTTGAAAGCTTCCAGCCTTTCTTTAACAGCATCGCTAACTAAATTCCTTCAAATCAAGTCAGTTCATGTATGGCCATCTTCAATCTTATTGCAATAAGACCCAATTTTCGCTAACTAGCACGTGTGTTTGTTGTATCATGCGATTACATTGGACATAACACCCGAGCACGGGCTCAAGAGTAGTTAAGTGTATCGGGTCAATTTGAGACGACTGTGAATGCGGGTACTCTAATCCAACATACGTACAGCGAAGTATTTTGTTCTGATTTTAATGAGACTGACCCATCTTAAAAGATTACGCGACCGTCACGCCTCGATAAGGATTAATTCGACCAATCTATTTAGGCAGTTTCGAATTCCATGTATAGGCTAACATCAAAAGTCGTCGTGATAATCTACATTCGTTCGGAACGAAGAAGTAGCCGCTATTGGGTTGACATGCTCTTACTGGATACTTCATGTAAATAATCTATTTATATTTCTATATCTGTAATAATCTAGTCTTTTGGAATCTAAAAACGAAATCTAGGCTTCGTAGAGTATGAAAAAAATACTTTCATTAATTTACTCGTGTTTTGTCTTAAAGAGCTTTCGTGATAATTGTATAACTAGAATGTGGACATGGAAGATCCTGATTAGACTATGAGGAGACGCAGGCTAATCTGTATAGGCGCATACCGGACAATTCAAAATGTTGACATGGATAATTATAAACCTTGCCCTAACGCAATTATTACAAGTGTGTTTAAAATAGTTGTGCTTGTGCATTCGTGCTAAGTACATGTATCTAGTTGGCGTCTGCTTTACATAATTTTCGTGAAACCATGTTTGACTTATTTGCGAACAGAGAAGATAAAGATCTGATTGCGCGGATGAGCTTGCTGATCTTGATCTACACTGATATATAATGCCTTACGACTGTTTTTCGCATAGCATCATTCATATTTTTGTTATTGTTGTTTCAAATGTATTTCATGATACATTATCCATGGATTGATTGTTTGGTGTTTAACGCCGTTTCTTAGTAAGTAATACTTCAGTTCAATAGTTCAGTTATATCCCGGCGTTTCTTAGTAAGTAAACAGTACTACTGGTCCTTTTATCCTGACACCACCGGCCAGTCGTAATGCTTACCCCACATATCTGAGCGCAAAGAAGGGCAGCCATTACTATCATTTTTAAAGTCTTTGATATGACCAGGCCGGGGATCGAATCCACGACCTCCCGCACCGAGACATACGCTCTACCAATAAAACACCGAGGCGGTCTTTTATCCAATGTTTCAGACGAATCATTATTTTTTTTTATTTTTGAATTTTTAGGGTATCGGAATCGTAAACATTTAGCAAAATGACGTCACTATAGACAAATTCTTTGGTGAGTATTGTGAAAAAATAGTTTAATGCGAACGCTTAATATTTTGCACCAATGCAGTTAAAGATAGGTAGATATGTTTCCTTATTGAATGATCATATAATCCAGTCTCGATATGCACACATATCTAGACTGGTTAGGTGATTAATTACACAAGCCCCAATTCCGCCAACATTTGTTAGCGCTGATAGGTACTTAGAATATTAACTATGGTAGGAACACATTTCACCATTCATGTTTAACAAAATGTATTGATGAAGGACTACTTTAACATACTGACTAACACCACTTGTTAAGAAGAGAAATATGTATACGTTTTTTTTATATTAGGGAAACAAGTCTGATAAAATAAGTTTTTAAGTATTAAAGTATTACTTAAAACTAAGTCAGGTTGGTGTAATAGGAGCAAAATCTATACGAACATTCAAGAAAGAATCGTACCTACATATCGTATAAGCCTCAGTCGGTTACGACGCGAGCTGTCAATGAAAGGATTGTGAGATTTAACGCCAGCTCGGCCGACATTATTGATGACAGTTGCCAAAAGTCAATCTGTCATATGTATTTCACCAATGAACATACAGTCTATAATGAAAAGCAGTCAAATTCTTTGAAAGGCTGTTGTGTGTAGTACTGGTGTGAGAGAGCCAGAAAACACCTGGGTATATAAATTAACCACAGTATTATGACAACTTTTAAAAATCTATGTAAACATTCATAGAATCAGCTCTCTGCGATTAGCGTCATTGGTGTCTCACCAATTGGCTTACAATATGTGTAGTAAAAATCCAGAACGTTGGAATGACTTGTGTTAAGCTTTGGTGTGGGAAAGCCGGGAAACAGTTGGTTCTCAACACCAAGTCTCATTTTTTCTTTACTAGAGGTACATATTGAAAACACTTTAAGCCTTAGCAACAGGTGGTCATTGAAACATTGTTGCAAAGAGAAATTATATTAAAGACGCTTGATATCTGCTTCCTGGAGACTAAACCATTACGAGCGCTGTTTGTATAGAATTGAAAAAAATACCAACGGCAGAACCCACTCATCACCGGATTCAAACCACTGTCTTCCACATGCTGGTATTTTACAAAGGAGATTCCGTGAAATAACCATGCTACTGTTGAAAGCATCATAACCATTCAATTAAGTACAATACAATAAAACTAATCGTTTTATTCGATAGGAGGGAACGTTGAGGTTTCTCCTGAAGATACGGATGTAACGATATCAACATTTGCTGATCGGTGTGTTGTTCAAACATTTCGACTCTTCTACGTCAAATCGCCGGTGGGGGCGCAACCAGCGCCTTTGTGTATCACGTCTCGATTATTTATGCCCGCGAGAACGGGAACTCAGACGTTTGAAACTATGACACAGACCATGGAAAGAATTGATGTTTGGCTTAAATTAACCGGTGAGTACTGATGATGCATTACGTAACGTTAAAGGCATAATTGCTCTGCGAATAAGGTCTAGGTCAAGTGAAGACCGTTACTTTGAACAATGACATGAACGTATAAATCCAGTTTGCATGCAACAAAGAAAAAAAGGAGATTTCAATAAGTTGACTCGGTGTGTGCTCAAAGACAGTTAAAAAGCCTTAAACCTTTTAGTAATTTCACAGAGCTCTAGATAAGTTGAATTTTTCATGTCCTAAACTCCATATTTGACATTCAAACCCTATGTTATGGGTACTCGACAGAATTCTCTCAGAGAAGATACTTCTTAGTAACTAGAACATAGGATTTGGTTGAGTAATAAGATAAATATTGTTGGAAAAATACATGTTCACTCCCTCCTATCTAGTTTTTTATATTGAAAACAACTTGTTGCTGTGCAGATATGTCCATACGTCTGCATACTCTTTCAGTGTCCATTATTTATCTTGGTATGTCGCTTGCGATGTTAATGTGATAGAGCGCACAGTCAGATAATTAGTGTCGTGTTCTTAAAAAGTTTGTAGCAATGTTACAGGTTTTTTACGTTTTTGAAGTAGATACATACATCTATTAAAGAAAATATAAGACTAAAGAATTCAAGGTTTTTAAAAGTTCAAGAATAGGTTTAATTGCCATTTATATATATATAGCCACTCCATTTCCAAAAGCAATGTATTGGTTTAGATAAGTTTTAAACACCAGTATGTTTTTTAAATTCCTCTATATTTCAATGTTGTGCAAAGAGTCACTATATTGCATGTTGATCACGGAGGTCTGAAAAGGGGCGGACACATGTATATACTTATTACGAGGAGGAATTTGGTCGATTGGACAACATTTTCATCCATTTTTCAGTCATGAATAGCACTTCGGCCAGCACTCATACTGATGTATTTCCTGTCTTGCTGACACAAGTGCTACACACAACAATCTTTCCAAGCAACTGGCTGCTTTTCTACATATACCATTGGTGGAAGAACAATGCCACTTGTCGCTTTGATTTCTATCAAACGTCGGAAAGAATGTTTGCCGGGCTGAATTGGTCATGTCCTCAATCCGCTGTATTGTCCTTCGACCTTCGTCATTCACCAGAACAACATACTTCTGATCCGTAGCTATTTTACTATTGCAAACATTTGAACTTGTATATTTTTGTCTTTTTTTATGTCTCAAACTTATTAAATGTGTATAATAAAAGACAATTAAGTGGCAGTAGTAATATGCGGTTGAATATTGTCCAATCGTGGCGGTTAGGAAATGGACACTCCAAATATATCCGCGGTCATGCTGATCTAGAACCAAATAGTCCCTAAAAACCTTAGTTTGCGTAGTAATCAGTGTATACCTTCACTAGAATGCATTGAATATAAGACAATGATTTACAATTCATCGTAAGTGTATATAGGATGCACTGGAAATTATTGATTTGATCATTTTTTAGAATGTTGGCCAGTTACGTCAAGCCCGATTTCGTCCAAAATAACTAACCATTTTCGCAGGGTGACCTCGTGACATTACCGGAAAATAACAAGCTGGTGGATCCTGGAAAGCACTAGTTTGTTATACCTGCGTCAATATCACTCGAGTTGGAATTTCGGTACTATGATGTACACATACATACATGTACATATATTGCCATCACTTTTCAAAATATCACTTTTTAATATAAAGGAAAATTATTTTTCGCCACAGATCTATAATAAAACTTGATTGAATTTTAACGGATATATCTAAAAATTATACATGTTTCTGTCTATACAGACTTTATTAAAGCTTATCTTTTGAAAAAAAATGTTTGCCACTTGGAGTACGACCTCTTGTATGTATTGATATGTGCTTTATTTTCCAAACGAAATGATGTTTGGTAGTATGAAGATTCAGACTCCCTACATTCCTCTGTTTCTTAATCGTGTGTACGTTTACATATATGTTGAACAGCATATATATTTATTTATATGTGAATATACGTAGTATGTTGTATTATGGACCGGGGTATTTATCCGTGAAAATAAAACTTCTGTATTCTGTATTAAATGCTCACTGGTAAATAAATAAATAAGCTCTTTTGTCTCGAAAGGTGTGCCGATTTTCACCGTGTGTACGATATAGAGTCTGTACAGTATGCACAGCGAGGAGGGAATGGATAGAAAGAGGACAGACTATACCATACCCCTAACATCTTCGAAAAAATGGCTAACGGCAATCAGGTTTGCTTTCTTTTACTCCTTTCCAACAAATCAGCACAGGACTTTAGAAATACTTATTTTCAAAACAAAATTATATATTAATTGTGCAAATCTTATTTCAACCAGACATAAACTTCGCTTGTTCGTACATGTATATATGTCTAATTGTTGCTTACCAAAATATATCGGTATAAAACTGGTACGATAACCCATATGAATAAACGATATAGAGAAGCGGTGAGTATCGAGTGCTTCGATTGTATAGCACGGACGTGTGTTGTATCGTGTGATTATACTGGACATAATCACCGAGCATGTAAGTGTATACGGTCAATTGGAAACGACCTTTTATGCGTTGTAGTCCGATCCAATAAACGATATAGAGAAGCGGAGATTATCGAGGGCTCCGATTGAATAGCACGGACGGTTGCTGTATCGTGTGATTACAATGGACATCAAAACAGAGCACGTAAGTGTATACGGTCAATTGGAGACGAACATTTATGCGTTGTAGTCAGGTCAAATATACGAACAGCGATGTATTTTGGTCTAGTTTAAATGAGATTGTAATTGTGCGGAACATGTATGATTAGAAGTACACGTATTGAAAGTTGAAATTGTTGTGGGAAAATGAGCACACTCTTCGTATTTTGCCGGATGGAACTTGACCTATATGTTCTTTGTTAAGGGAATGGAACGACTACAGAGCGGCTTAGTATTGCTTATTTTGAGCATTTCCTCCTTTTATCAAGATGTTTTAAAAAGTCGTTAGTAGATGTTTAAAATTCCGCCTGTTAAAAAAGCTCGTGCGTGCAATCAGTAACAACAATTTCATTTCCCAAAAGAAGAAAAAAAGTATGGGTCTTTTAATACCCTTGTCGTCGTACAAGTTCTACTTGGCCATTCGTCCTGACGCTAGTCAGGCATTCGTAAAGTTAACCCATCTATCCTGAGCGTACAAGTTATACGTGGCCATTTGTTCTGACGCCAGCAAGGCAGTCGTAAAGCTAACCCGTCATCCTGAGTGTACACGTTATACGTGGTCATTTATCCTGACGCCAGCCAGGCAGTCGTAAAGCTAACCCGTCATCCTGAGTGTACACGTTCTACGTGACCATTTATCCTGACGCCAGCCAGGCAGTCGTAAAGCTAACCCGTCAATCCTGAGTGTACAAGTTCTACGTGGCCATTTGTCCTGACGCCAGCCAGGCAGTCGTAAAGCTAACCCGTCAATCCTGAGTGTACAAGTTCTACGTTGCCATTTATCCTGACGCCAGCCAGGCAGTCGTAAAGCTAACCCGTCAATCCTGAGTGTACAAGTTCTACGTGGCCATTTGTCCTGACGCCAGCCAGGCAGTCGTAAAGCTAACCCGTCAATCCTGAGTGTACACGTTCTACGTCTACGTGGCCATCATTTCTCCTGACTCTAGTCAGGCAGTCGTAAAGTTAACCCGTCAATCCTGAGTGTACACGTTCTACGTGGCCATCATTTCTCCTGACTCTAGCCAGGCAGTCGTAAAGCTAACCCATCAATCCTGAGCGTACACGTTCTACGTGGCCATCATTTCTCCTGACTCTAGCCAGGCAGTCGTAAAGCTAACCCATCAATCCTGAGCGTACAAGGAGGAAAGGCCATTAACCTTTTAGTATGACCCGGCCGATGATCAAATCCGCGACCTTCTGCCCCGATCCGGACGAATTTGAAGCATATACAATGTACAGTGTAGGTTAAAATATGAGACATCTCTATAAATGATATTAGATGATATTTTGAAGAGAGTTGAAAACAGTGTGACAAAACGAGAAATTGTTCACAAAGCACAATTAAAACTGTTGTCACAATATTTTTCAAAGTCGTCTGTAGCAGATGCGTCTGCATGTTGGCAAAGATTTAAATTCTTTCTTTCAGGGTATTCTTCCCAGCGATGTTTCAGGAACCAGACCCGTCATTTCTGCCACCGCCACCAGCTTTTAAAAGTGGCACCTCTTGCAATATTCTTTAGCAACTTTTGAAAACAATGTTGGAAAGTTATGGCAACATAATCCTCGTGCAGTAATATTGTCTGTTTTGTCGTTATAAAACGGTTTTAATTCTTTTCCACATACAGCAAATTTTCAGTTGATGACTTTTAACCCTTTCCCTCATACAGCGAATCGGCAGCAGATGACTTTGAAAATAATCATGTAAAACATGGAAAATATCTATAAATGATAGTAAACTTACAGAAAAAAGCTAAAAACATACTGACCAAAGGTATAAATGCTCCATTTGAGTAATTTCCTCTTTTGTCGCAATGTTGTTTAAATGTCGCCCGCTACAAGTGGGAATGGTCAAGACATATAAGCAAACATATTGAATAAAAGTTAAATGAAACCAAATTATGATAAAAGGAGAAATTGTTCATCAGGAGAAGTTTCTACTTTAACTACATTGATTTCTAAAATGTCTGCGGCAAAGGCCTCTTGTTTCGTCCATGTCAGTGAAAGGGTTAGTTATTTCACATGAGTAATCTAAAGGCCTCTTGTTTCGTCCATGTCAGTGAAAGGGTTAGTTATTTCACATGAGTAGTCTAAAGGCCTCTTGTTTCGTCCATGTCAGGGAAAGGGTTAGTTATTTCACATGAGTAATCTAAAGGCCTCTTGTTTCGTCCATGTCAGGGAAAGGGTTAGTTATTTCACATGAGTAATCTAAAAGCCTCTTGTTTCGTCCATGTCAGGGAAAGGGTTAGTTATTTCACATGAGTAATCTAAAGGCCTCTTGTTTCGTCCATGTCAGTGAAAGGGTTAGTTATTTCACATGAGTAATCTAAAGGCCTCTTGTTTCGTCCATGTCAGTGAAAGGGTTAGTTATTTCACATGAGTAATCTAAAGGCCTCTTGTTTCATCCATGTCAGGAAAAGGGTTAGTTATTTCACATGAGTAATCTAAAGGCCTCTTGTTTCGTCCATGTCAGTGAAAGGGTTGGTTATTTCACATGAGTAGTCTAAAGGCCTCTTGTTTCGTCCATGTCAGGGAAAGGGTTGGTTATTCACATGAGTAATCTAAAGGCCTCTTGTTTTGTCCATGTCAGTGAAAGGGTTAGTTATTTCACATGAGTAGTCTAAAGGCCTCTTATATCGTCTATGTCAGGGAAAGGGTTAGTTATTTCACATGAGTAATCTAAAGGCCTCTTATTTCGTCCATGTCAGGGAAAGGGTTAGTTATTTCACATGAGTAATCTAAAGGCCTCTTGTTTTGTCCATGTCAGTGAAAGGGTTAGTTATTTCACATGAGTAGTCTAAAGGCCTCTTATATCGTCTATGTCAGGGAAAGGGTTAGTTATTTCACATGAGTAGTCTAAAGGCCTCTTGTTTTGTCCATGTCAGTGAAAGGGTTAGTTATTTCACATGAGTAGTCTAAAGGCCTCTTTTTTCGTCCATGTCAGGGAAAGGGTTAGTTATTTCACATGAGTAATCTAAAGACCTCTTGTTTCGTCCATGTCAGGAAAAGGGTTAGTTATTTCACATGAGTAATCTAAAGGCCTCTTGTTTCGTCCATGTCAGGAAAAGGGTTAGTTAGTTCACATGAGTAATCTAAAGGCCTCTTGTTTCGTCCATGTCAGGGAAAGGGTTAGTTATTTCACATGAGTAGTCTTAAGGTTTACACCATCCGTCAGTTTTGTCAGTCAGTTTTGATGGTCAAGGTCGTCCGTCTGTTTGTCAGTTAGTTAACCTGTTGGTCTGGTCCGTCCATCTGTTTGTGAGTCAGTCATATTAGTCAAGTTCATCCGGCTCTTTGTCTGTCAGTCATGATGATCAAATCCGTCCGTCTGTTTGTCAGTCAGTCCTGATGGTCAAGTTCGTCCGTCTGTTTGTATGTCAGTCCTGATTGTTAAGCAGAGACCCGGTAGCTCAGTCAGTAGCGACTCGGGTTGACAATATAGGGGTTGTGAGTTCGAATCCTAGCTCGCACAATATTCTTTCTGACATTTGATTAAAGTCAATGCGACAAGTGTCATTCGTCTTCCTTGAACGGGCAAGCAGTATATGTGGAAAGGCAGTCAGTTGCTAGGGAATTTTGTTGTATGGATTACTGGTGTGAGGAAGCCAGGAAACAAATGAGAAGTCGAACTGGCCGCCGTGATATTGTTACGTGCCACCCGTTTGGCCTGTTTGTTGGTAGGGTTGATAGTGTTCAGCCACTCGATGGAACGAAATAAAACGAGAGACAAAGATCGACGTTTCAGTTTTCCTTTAAATATGGTTAAATAACGTTGAAAATGGATAACAAAGGTGCGTAACTGTGCATGTATCATTCCAATGCCCTACCGTAGTTACTTCCCTTGTATTAAACCCCTTTTTCATCTATGTAAACTGCGCGACCGCGGAATACCATAATATGAATGATGCTTAGTACTTCTAACAACCAGCTCGGACGTATTAAATATACTGTATATATAGACCATATAAGTGATAATGAATCTCTAAAGCTCAGAGAGAATAAAATGGGCTCAATGCTATAACGGAATTTGTGATGTAGTGGACGTGGATATATCTAACCTGGACTCGTGTTCGAACGGGAGTGTTTTGTGACAAAAGTTCTAGTCAGGTTATAGCCGCACAGAGACTGTGACCGTTAACCGGTCACACAGTTCGAGTACATGATCACAAAGGTCGCGAGCTTGGTCACAACGGATCATCCGTTTAGTACGTACGTCTGTTTGTAAGTCAGTCCTGATGGTTAAGTTCGTACGTCTGTTTGTAAGTCAGTCCTGATGATCAAGTCTGTCCGTCTGTTTGTACATGTAAGTCACTCCTGATGGTTAAGTCCGTCCGTCTGTTTGTAAGTCAGTCTTGGTGGTTAAGTCCTTACGTCTGTTTGTAAGTTAGTCCTGATGGTTAAGTCCGTACGTCTGTGCGTAAGTCGGTCCTGATAATTAAGTCCTGTTTAAGATTGTACGTTTGTTTGTAAGTCATTCTTGATGGTTAAGTCCGTCCGTCTGTTTGTCAGTCAGTTTTGATGGTCAAGTTCGTACGTCTGTTTGTAACTGATAGTTAAGTTTGACCGGGTTTTTTTGTAAGTCAGTCCTGATGGTTGAGTCCATCCGTCTGTTTGTACGTCAGTCCTGGTGGTTGAGTCCTTACGTCTGTTTGTAAGTCAATCATGATGGTCAAGTCCGTCCGTTTGTAAGTTAGTCCTGTTGATCAAGTTCGTCCGTATATTTGTCAGTCAGTCATTATATTAGTTCATACGTCTGTGTGTCTGTCAGTCAGTCCTGATGGTCAAGTTCGTCCGTCTGTTTGTCTGTCAGTCCTGATGGTCTAGTTAGTCTGTCTGTGTGTATGTTAGTCCCGATGGTCAGGTTTTTACGTCTATGTATCTGCCAATCATGTTGTCAAGTTCGTCCGTTTGTTTGTCTGTCAGTCATGATGGTAATGTCCGTACGTCTGTTTGCCAGTAAATCCTGATAGTCAAGTTTGTCCGTCTGTTTGTAAGTCAGTTTGCCTGTTGATCAAGTTCGTCCGTTTGTTTTGTTAGTCGGTCCTGATGGTCATGTTTGTCCGTATGTTTGCCAATTAGATGACCTGATGGTAAAGTTTGTCATTCAGTTTACCTGATGATCGTGTCAGTCCGTCCGTATGTTTGCCAATTAGTTGACCTGATGGTAAAGTTTGTCATTCAGTTTACTTGATGATCGTGTCCGTCCGTCCGTCGGTCAATTAACCTAATCGTCATTTAGTGAGTCAGTTAACTAAAGGATCCTCAATATCAAATACATCCGTAAGAAAATAAAACTGTCGAATTGCTTGAGTATCTCTAGCTGACTGCATTTAATATGTGAAAGCTAGTATACAGAAAACATGTATGTGTATGTGATGTATATTGGTACGACTGTGCACGAATATGTGATGTATGTATGTACGAATATGCACGAATATGTGATGTATGTATGTACGAATGTGCACGACTATGTGATATAGTAAAGTTGTGGTAAAATGAGAGCACTCTCCGTGTTTTGCCGGATGGAACTGGACCTATGTTTTCTTTGTGACGGGAGTGGAACGACTACAGAGCGGCTTGATGTTGCTTATTATGAGCATTTCTTCCTTTCATAAAGATGTTTTAAAAAGTCGTCAGTAGATGTTTAAAATTCCGCCTGTTAAATGAACTCGTAACAACTATTTCATTTCCAAAAACGGCCTCCACATCCGTGATAACTTTATCTGTCGCAAGACCTATTATTAGCTTGTCTTTTTGCTCGAAGAATAAAAGTATGGGTCTTTTAATACCCTTGTTGTTACAAAAACTAACTTTACCTCATAACTCAAAAACCGTTTCAAATGAAACTTGGTTACAAGTTATACGTGGCCATTTGTCCTGACGCCAGCCAGGCAGTCGTACTACTAACCCATTAATCCTAATTGTACAAGTTCTACGTGGCCATTTGTCCGAACGCCAGCCATGCTGTCGTAAAGCTAACCCCTAAATCCTGACTGTACACGTTCTACTTGTCCATTTGTCATGACGCCAGCCAAGCAGTCGTTATGCTAACCCATCAATCCTGACTATACAAGTTCTACTCGGCCATTTATCTTGACGCCCGGCCAGGCAGTCGTAATGCTAAACCGTCAATCCTGAGTGTACAAGTTCTATGTGGCCATTTATCCTGACGCCATCCATATAGTCGTAAAGCTAACCCATCAATCATGATTGTACAAGTTCTACGTGGACATTTAACCTGACGCCAGCCAGGCAGTCGTAAAGTTAACCTTTCAATCCTGAGTGTACAAGTTATACGTGGCCATTTATCCTGACATCAGCCAGGCAGTCGTAAAGCTAACCCATCAATCCTGAGTTTACAAATTCTACGTGGACATTTATCCTGACATCAGCCATCTAGTCGTAAAGCTAACCCATCAATCGTGATTGTACAAGTTCTACGTGGCCATTTATCTTGACATCAGCCATGTAGTCGTAAAGCTAACCCTTCAATCCTGATTGAACAAGTTCTACGTGGACATTTATCCTGACATCAGCCATCTAGTCGTAAAGCTAACCCATCAATCCTGAGTGTACAAGTTCTACGTGGACATTTAACCTGACGCCAGCCAGGCAGTCGTACATCTAACCCATCAATTCTGAGTGTACAAGTTATACGCGGCCATTTATCCTGACATCAGCCAGGTAGTCGTAAAGCTAACCCTTCAATCTGATTGTACAAGTTATACGTGGACATTTATCCTGACATCAGCCATCTAGTCGTAAAGCTAACCCATCAATCCTGATTGTACAAGTTCTACGTGGACATTTAACCTGACGCCAGCCATGCAGTCGTAAGGTTAACCTTTCAATCCTGAGCGTACAAGTTCTATGTGGCAATTTATCCTGACATCAGCCAGGCAGTCGTAAAGCTTACCCTTCAATCCTGAGCGTACAAGTTCTACTTGGCCGTTTATCCTGGCATCAGCCAGGTAGTCGTAAAAGCTAACCCTTCAATCCTAAGCGTACAAGTTCTACTTGGCCGTTTATCCTGACATTAGCCGGGCAGTCGTTAAGCTAACCCTTCAATCCTGAGCGTACAAGTTCTACTTGGCCGTTTATCCTGACATCAGCCGGGCAGTCGTAAAGCTAACCCGTCAATCCTGAGTGTACAAGTTCTACGTGACCATTTATCCTGACGCCAGCCAGGCAGTCGTAATGGTAACCCATCAATCCTTAGTGTACAAGTTATACGTGGCCAATTGTCCCGAAACCAGCCAGGCAATCGTTATGCTAACCCATCAGTCCTGAGTGTACAAGTTCTACGTGGCCATTTATCCGGACGACACCCAGGCAGTCGTAATGCTAACCCATCAATCTTGAGTGGACAAGTTATACGTGGCCATCTATCCTGACACTAGCCGGGCAGTCGTAATGCTAACCCATCAATCTCGAGTGTACAAGTTCTACGTAGCCATTTGTCCTGACGCCAGGCAGGCAGTTGTAATCAATCCTGAACGTACAAGGAGGAAAGGCCATTAACCTTTTAGTATGACCCGATCAATGATCAAACCTGCGACCTCCTGCCCCGATCCGGACGAATATGAAGCATAGTCAATTACATGTGTAGGTTAAAATATGAGACATATTTATAAATGATATTAGATGATATTTTGAAAAGAGTTGAAAACAGTGTGACAAAACGAGAAAGTGTTCTCAAAGAGCAATTAAAACTTTTGTCAGAATATTTTCAAAAGTCGTCTGAAGCAGATGCGTCTGCATGTTGGCAAAGGTTTAAATTCTTTCTTTCAGGGTATTCTTCCCAGCGATGTTTCAGGAACCAGACCGGTCATTTCTGCCACCGCCACCAGCCTTTAAAAGTGACTCCTCTTCCTGCAATATTCTTTAGCAACTTTTGAAAACAATGTTGGAAAGTTATGGCAACATAAACCTCGTGCAGTAATATTGTATGTTTGTTCGTTATGAAACGGTTTTAATTCTTTTCCACATACAGCAAATTTGCAGTTGATGACTTTTTACCCTTTCCCTCATACAGCGAAACGGCAGCAGATGACTTTGAAAATAATCATGTAAGAAACATGGTAAATATCTATAAATGAAAGTAATCTTAGAGAAAAAAGTTAAACACATATTTACCAAAGGTATAAATGCTCCATTTGAGTAATTTCCTCTTTTGTCGCAATGCTTTTTTAAAAGTCGCCCGCTGCAAGTGGGAATGGTGAATACATATAAGCAAACATATTGAATGAAAGTTAAATAATTAAATATAGTAAACAAACACCTTTATGATAAAAGGAGAAATTGCTCATCAGGAGAAGTTTCTACTATAACTACAATTATTTCAAAAAACTCCTTTATGTCCGTACGTCTGTTTGTAAGTCAGTCTTGATGGTTGAGTCCGTCCGTCTGTTTGTAAGTTAGTATGATGGTAAAGTACGTCCGTCTTTGTGTAGGTCAGTGCTGATGGTTAAGTCCGTCCGTCTTTATGTAAGTCGGTCCTGATGGTTAAGTCCGTCGGTCTTTGTGTAAGTCAGTCCTGATGATTAAGTCCTTACGTCTGTTTGTAAGTCAGTATTGATGGTTAAGTACGACGGTATGTGTGTAAGTCAATCCTGATGGTTAAGTTCGTCCGTTTGTTTGTAAGTCAGTCCTGATGGTTAAGTCCTTACGTCTGTTTGTAAGACAGTATTGATGGTTAAGTCCGTACGTCTGTTTATATGTCAGTCCTGATGGTTAAGTCCGTACGTTTGTTTGTAAGTCAGTCCTGATGGTTAAGTCCGTCCGTCTGTTTGTAAGTCAGTCTTGATGGTTGAGTCCGTCCGTCTGTTTGTAAGTTAGTATGATGGTAAAGTACGTCCGTCTTTGTGTAGGTCAGTGCTGATGGTTAAGTCCGTCCGTCTTTATGTAAGTCGGTCCTGATGGTTAAGTCCGTCGGTCTTTGTGTAAGTCAGTCCTGATGATTAAGTCCTTACGTCTGTTTGTAAGTCAGTATTGATGGTTAAGTACGACGGTATGTGTGTAAGTCAATCCTGATGGTTAAGTTCGTCCGTTTGTTTGTAAGTCAGTCCTGATGGTTAAGTCCTTACGTCTGTTTGTAAGACAGTATTGATGGTTAAGTCCGTACGTCTGTTTATATGTCAGTCCTGATGGTTAAGTCCGTACGTTTGTTTGTAAGTCAGTCCTGATGGTTAAGTCCGTCCGTCTGTTTGTAAGTCGGTCTTGATGTTTAAGTCCGTACGTCTTTTAGTAAGCCTGTCCTGATTGGTAAGTCCTTACGTATGTCTGTATGCCAATCTTGATGGTTAAGTCCGTCCGTCTGTTTGTAAGTCAGTATTGATGGTTAGGTCGGTACGTCTGTCTGTACGTCAGTCCTGATGGTTAAGTCTTTACGTCTGTTTGTAAGTCAGTCTTGATGGTTAAGTCCTTACGTCTGTTTGTAAGTTAGTCTTGACGGTTAAGTCCTTACGCCTGTTTGTAAGTCAATCTTGATGGTTAAGTTAGTCCGTCTGTTTGTGAGTCAGTCTTCATGGTTAAGTCCGTCCGTCTGTTTGTAAGTCAGTCCTGATGGTTAAGTCCGTACGTCTGTTTATCAGTCAGTCCTGCTGGTTATGTCCGTACGTCCTTTTTTAAGCATGTCCTGATTGTTAATTCTTTACGTATGTTTGTAAGTCAGTCTTGATGGCTAAGTCCGTCCGTCTGTTTGTAAGTCAGTCCTGATAGTTAAGTCCTTACGTCTGTGTATAAGTCAATATTGATGGTTAGGTCCGTAGGTCTGCTTGTAAGTCTGTCCTGATGGTTAAGTCCGTCCGTTTTTTTGCAATTCAGTCCTGATGGCTATGTCCTTACGTCTGTTTGTAAGTCAGTCCTGATGGTTGAGTCCGTCCGTCTTTTTGTAATTCAATCCTGATGGTTATGTTCTTACGTCTGTTTGTAAGTCTGTCTTGATGGTTGAGTTCGTCCGTCTGTGTGTAAGTCAGTCCTGATGGTTGAGTCCGTCCGTCTGTTTGTAAGTCAATCATGATGGTCAAGTCCGTCTGTTTGTAAGTCAGTCCTGTTGATCAAGTTCGTCCGCCTTTTTGTCAGTTAGTCTATAATGGTTAAGTTCATACGTCTGTGTGTCTGTTAGTCAGTCCTGATGGTCAAGTTCGTCCGTCTGTTTGTCAGTCAGTTTGACTGTTGGTCAAGTTCGTCCGTCTGTTTTGTTAGTCGGTCCTGATGGTCATGTTCGTCCGTGGTTGCCAATTAGTTGACCTGATGGTTAAGTTCGTCCGTCTGTATGTGCACGACTATGTGATGCTGTGAAGGTGTTTGAATTCGATTCCCTTTAATTACAAACACGAAATTACATCCGATACATGTCTGTCTGTATGTATGTCTGTCTCTCTCTTTCTGTTTTGCTCTCTCTCTCTAACTCTACACAATCTCGAACAATTACATTGCCGTAACATTTAGTGAATATGCTACATTTGTATATTCCCAATTACTTCAAAGAGCATTAATACAAGATAAAAGTTCAATGATTGTTGATTTCGATATTGATTTATATTGTAACGTAAAGACATACAATCTCCCTTAACCAAAACCATTATGTCATCTTGAATAAATTGATTAAGCCTGTTTCAACCACCAAACTTCCACGGAATGTACTTAGTGGGCTTCAGTTACACTTATTATTCAAACGATTTCATCTGAAACAGAGCCACGGTAAATATAACACATATCCATATATATATGTGTTACACGTTTTGAGACGGAAAACTGGGAATTCTATTCCCTATAGTCTGCCGTCGATTTTATCCGAATACCATTTCAAACGAGAAAGTGATGGCGATTTCTTTAACCACACTATCATTGTTGCAAACACGTACGATATGACGTTAAAACGACGTTTTTTTAAGTGTATAATACCAACTTAACCCGTTCCCACAAACAGAAGCAAACAGCTTTTGAAAACATTGGGACAAAAGGTGTATTAATTTTGCTCTTAATCAGCGCACCAATTGTACTGATAGACGGGCGAATCCGAACTCCAAGCAGAGTAGTCAGTACGACCAGTTTTAAAGTCATTGGTATGAATCGATACCCCGATCTGTAGATTTCTATTGATTGGTCGAATTATTTGAATTCATTGAATCAACTCACCAATTGTGCTGATAGACGAGAGAACCCAAGCACCAATCAGAGTAGTAAGTACGATCCGTTTATAAATCTTTGGTATGAATCGATACCCTGATCTGTAGTTTTCGATTGATTGGTCGAATTATCTGAATTCATTGAATCAACTCAGCAATTGTACTGATAGACGGTCGAGCACCACGCAAAATAGTCAGTACAACCCGTTTATAAGTATTTGATATTACATCAATACCCCGATATTGCAGCACATTTGACATTTAATCACGGACGCAGCCATATTGGATATTAGAATGAACGCAATGGGTAAAAATGGAAAAATGAACGAAAAGGATTTTTTACTTCGACAATATCTACGGAGCTGAGTTTCAGAGATAGAGATAGAACCATGACATACGGAGAGACAGAGAGAGATATATACAAAGACAGATATATACAGAGATAGACAGATAGTGAGAGAGACACATAAAGAGACATGGATAAAGACAGACATGGATAGAGACAGAGACTCTACAACATTGAAAGAAATATACTCAAACAGTTCAAAGGTTGTCTGCTGCAGCCCGCCAGAAAGGGTTTTTATGAGGGAAATGGATAAGTTACCATGATAAAATTATTCTGTTTATTGATCAAAATATTCTCTTGTCGAATGAATAGTTAATAAAGCATATTAATTAATACAACTAGTCTATTTCCACTAGATTGAGAACTCTCTTCTCTAGGCTTCATAACGGTTTATTATCTGATAAGGTGATATCAGTCAACATGCCATGAATAAGTTAAGGGCTATTAATGGTCACACCAGGGTGATAATTACAGACCAAGCTGAGATAAACAGATAGCCAATTTCTAGGAATTCTTGGGAAATGTGGGGCTAAGTTACAGACTACTACATGTAGGCCCTTAAACTACCAGCCCTAATCTAACGTCAGTTCTATTGACAAGGGCGATACAAAGAGTTGAAAACAGACAAAGTTCGCTTTTACAAAACATGAAATCAATCAGGAATGAAATGTCAACTTTGTAAAAACAAAATGGGAAAAAGAGCTTGATTTCTACCAAAACGAATACAGTGTATTAGTATTATTAAAAACTTAAAAGTTTGCCTGTGTTAATGCAAGGTTTGTTCAGTGTATTTTAATATTTTATAACGGGTAGGGATCCGCCATTGCCTTGTTGTCGAGTGGTAAGCGTCGGGCTTTCCGTTCCAGGCGTCCCGGGTTCGATCCCCAGTCTCCGCGTTCATGGTCGAGTACCCATAGGAAAGGCACATGTTCCAGCATGGCACTTGTTTGTTTACCAAGGGATCATGAATAAGTGAAGTGTCCCTGCGATATAACGGAAATGAGCCGTTCCGCGAGAAAACCAACTCTATCAGTTCGCGCAGGCTAATCCGGGGCCACACTTTACGTCTCAGAGAGATAGAAGTATATATACATATATATAGTTATGATTCCTGAAACAGAAAAATACACAGGAATCGAAAAGTGTATGCCTGGATTAGCCTGCGCGGCATACGAAGGCTGATCAGGGTCGATACTTTACGCAGATTTCACAATGCTGGTGTTCTCGTGGAACGGCTCAAATGAAAACTATTGCGGGGATTCCATAAAACCCATTTGTATTTGGATAGGCTAAACAGAATATCAAATTACCCATACATGATGTTATTACATTGAACTAAATAATTGCGATACGAATGTTTGACGCAAAGCATCAAAGAGAAGCCGCAGTATTTCGTTTCACATGAAGAAATAAGAAAAAAGAACATTCTACTTTCATACTATCCCCCCTCTCTCTCTCTTTCTCTCTCGCTCTGTCTCTCTCTGTCTCTCTCTGTCTCTCTATGTCTATCTCTGTCTCTCTCTGGCTATATCTGTCTCTCTCACTTACTCTCTGTCTCTCTCTATGTGTGTGTATCTCTCTCTCTCTCTATGTGTGTATCTCTCTCTCTCTCTCTCTCTCTCTCTCTCTCTCTCTCTCTCTCATCTCTCTCTCTCTCTCTCTCTCTCTCTCTCTCTCTCTCTCTCTCTCTCTCTCTCTCTCTCTCTCCCTCTCTCTCTCTCTTTCTGTCTCTCTCTTCCCCTCTCTCTCTTTCTCCTACTCTCTCTCTCTCGGAAATCTGGCTATTCGCAGCTCAATGATTGTTGATTTCGATATTGAATTATATTGTGACGTATACACTTATGATCACCTGAATTGAACATTTTGCAAATCGTATTGCTATTTGTTTTAATATCTTTCAGCTCGCCGGGACATAACTTGCATTGTTCTGTCATATCAGTATTAACCGAAACCATTATCTCGTCTTGAATAAATTGACTAAGCCTTTTTCAACCAAACGTCAACGGAATGTACTTAGTGGGCTTCAGTTACACTTAGTATTCAAACGATTTCATCTGAAACAGAGCCAAGGTAAATATAACACATATCCATATATATGTGTTACATACACCTTGGGACGAAAAATCGGGAACTCTATTCCTTACAGTCTGTCGTGGATTTTATCCGAATATCCATTTGTTTTCAAATGTATGATACCACCTTAACCCGTTCCTACAAACAGACGCTTTCTAATGCAAACGGCTTTTAAAAACATCACGACAAAGGAAGAATTGCTCTAAATCAGCGCACCAATTGTAGTGATAAACGCGCGAACCCGAGCACCAAGCAGAGTAGTCAGTACGACCCGTTTATAAGTCTTTGGTATGAATCGATACCCCGATCTGTAGATTTCGTTAAAGCAGTTTTTACAAGTATTTTAGTTATATCATGAGGCCCAGTTCATATACCAAGGAAAAGCTGTGATATAACTGATTTTCTTTTAAAAATGTCATAGAAACCAAGAAACGAATTACACATTTGATTTCGATGGTGTGTTCCCACTTTCCCAACCTTTAATTAGTCCTATATAAATTGAGGTAGTGGGTTGGGGGAATGTATTGTTTGGTGTAACAATAGAGTTGAAAGGTGATAATTGGCGAAAATTGCTATACTGTACTGAAAAGTTATGTTTCTAAATCTTGGAAAGTTGTTCATACATATAAGTTTCATATAGATAGATATTCTTTATTTTGAGTTATAAGCATTATTTTGAAAACATAGATATTTACATGTACAAGACAAACACAAATATGAAGATGCTTAGCACAAAATAGATATAAATCTTGAAATATATTTATTGTACATATTCACTTTAATCATGATGTCCATTTCGCCAGTTCGCAGTTGGTGCTTCAGTCTGCTTTCCACCGTTGGCGTGCTGGAACATGATTGGTAGTGCGTGGACCATCATTCTCTTAATGATTCCAGGAGCGGCGGTCTCCCTCTACCTACTGCTCAGTCACATAGTCCTTAAACGTAGACACCGGCACCGAGTCATTGTCACATTCTTCCAGAGTTTAGAACCACACATCTTCGACATAGGCTAGGGGGACAAGTGGCAGTGCCGAAGCACGTAGCACAAGTGTCGTCACTTCTGCATTGTCCTTGAAGTCAGCTACAATACCACAATATTCTATTTTTCTCCACATACACTGTGTGAAGTGAAAGAAACATCCACTGACTTGAAAAACCAACAAACACGATACTGACAGCACGCCATGCTGCTGTTTCGTAGTCCATCATTATCGTTTCTGGGGACAGAGGAATGTTATGTTCACGGGCGAAATTCTGGATGAGTGTGAAGAATCTGGTGTACATTGTCTGCTGTTTATTTGGAAGTAGTCCATACACTATGAGCATTCGCTCCACATCACCGTCATTGGCGATTAGGAATGGCTCCCCTGCAAGCGACTCTGCCCACCTCCCTTCCAAGTTGACATCCGCCCTTGTCTTTGACAGGACTGGTCTAGTCTTAGACCGCTGTCTATATAAACTGGATTTGACTTTGTAGAATTTGGGTAGATTAGCCACAACCTCTTGGGTGGAATTGTCCATTCGATCGATCTTGTTTCTGCCAGCATATCGTTAAAGATGGAGGGCACCGGCTGTATTGCCCCTCGGACCTGCTTTCGGACACCACTCATGATGTCCGCAGAAACAATGATGCAATATATAATACACAATTAAAGAAATATTTAAGTTGAAATCACCAATGTTTACACATTTAAGTTGAAATCGGCATTGTTTACACATTTAAGTTGAAGTCACCATTGTTTACACATTTAAGTTGAAATAACCATTGTTTACACATTTAAGTTGAGTTTAAGTTGAAATCACCATTGTTTACACTTTTGAGTTTTAATCAGCATAGTTTAAGCATTTGAGTTTTAATTATCAGTGTAAAGGCCATTAAGTTTGAATTATCACTGTAAACGGCATTAAGTTTTAATTATCATTGTTAACGCCATTAAGTTTGAATTATCATTGTAAACGCCATTAAGTTTGAATTATCATTGTTAACGCCATTAAGTTGAAAACATCGTGATTACGCATTTTAGTTGAATCATTATGCTTTTTTAAATTTAGGTTTCAATTGTCA
The DNA here is from genome assembly GCA_031761405.1 of Serripes groenlandicus. NCBI lineage: Eukaryota > Metazoa > Mollusca > Bivalvia > Cardiida > Cardiidae > Serripes > Serripes groenlandicus. The sequence goes on from JASEVX010000002.1 coordinate 14,960,019, forward strand.
TGCTTAACGCATAGTCGGGGTTATCCATATCCCAGGTGTAGATGCTTTCTCACGCTTCTGCAGCAGAAAACTTGTGGCAAAAAAATGAAATAGATCAAATAGAGTAATTTCTCCTTTAACAACTCTTTTCGAAAATAACACTTTTTTAAGAGATTTCCTATAGTTTTGCGTAGATGTTTTCAAAGTCGTCTGCTGCCGATTTGTTGTATATGGGAACGTGTTAATGCATTTAAAGTTTAAAGAGATGTGTTTACAGAGATCGTTCCATACATGGCAATTGTGGTCTCTCTAGAACCAGACCAACTTGTGCATCCACTCAGATTCGACAGACTGCAAACTGTTCTCTGCTTAGTCACAGACAAGTTAGCCAAGCCCCGGTAGGTCAGTCGGTAGCGACGCGGGCTGTCAATCCAAGCTCGGCCAACATTCTTTCCGACGTTTGACAAAAGTCACTGTGACAGGCGTCATTCGTCTTTCACCAATGGGATAAAAGTATATTTAGAAAAGCAGCCAGTTGCTTGGAAAGTATGTTGTGTCGAGTACTGGTGAGAGAAAGCTAGTGAACACATGAGTAGGTGAACTGACCGAGCAATTGTTTAAAACGGCTTTAGACCGTCAAAAAACAGACAATTTAAAGAAACATGGATATCAGATGAGTTGTATAGGACCTGCTTAGTCTTCATGTATTAATTAAAATGAATAAAATATCGATAAACTATAGCTTTCCGACCGTGTCTAGATGACTTTATAAACACACAGCTAGAATTGTGAGATGGGGTCTTCACAAGCAAATAGCGGTGGAAGAATGTCGTTATACAATGTACTGGAAAACATTTAGAAGAAGTTAATTACAAAATGCAAGTTAGATTGGCATTATTGCCTATGTGAGAAAAAAAAACAAGATACTGAAAGAAATGTAACAAATTAATTAGCAAGTTCAGCATGTCAGGACCATAAGACTATTTAACAAACAGTTTAGTTATCAAAGGATTTACACTTAATTAAGTGCATATTTCTGGAAAAGAAATGTGACACATTTGAACAGGAAAAAGTTTCGTATTGCACCCCTTGTTTATGCGATGTGTTATACGAAAGAGCGCTAAAGTAACGTAGGCAACCAGATGGCGTGTAATATGTTTTCTATTTAAACGCCGTTGTATATTACGGAGTATTCTATCTAAGTGCCGTTGTGTCTTTTGGACATGCGGGCGCTGTGGTGCACTTGGACACCTTTCAAGGGCTTGGTTTGCAAATACAGAGAAATGTGAGACCAGAAGACAGAGAACTCAACATCACGGTAACATTTGTTGATACATCTTTCGAGCATTGTATCAGGGAGTGCCGAAGACGATCAGCCTGCAAGGCGGTAGAATACAAACGTATTGCGAATTGGTGTAGGCTACGATCAAACATATTAACAGTTGTTACGTCAAAGGGATTCCTGACTGTCACTGGATTCAATGGAACGGTATGTTAATTTTTTTTCAATTTGACAATTATGATAATAATGAGCCGCTCCTCGAGAAATCCAACAGAATGACCTATGCGTATTGTATCGCCTTATATGAGCCTGCGCACTCCGCGCAGACTGATCTGGGCCGACACATTCCAACTCAAGGGGGATAGACATAGACAGACAAATACATATTTATTTCTAGTATCTAGGCCGCCGGCCCATAATACAATATACAGTGACATATAACCAGTGAATAGAGAGTGACAATACTATAAAGAAGTACATACAAATCATGATCTAACACACCTTTAAGTAAGGAACTTTAAACACATTTGCAGAAGCTGAATATAAGGTTTCCTACTCTTAATTTCTTAATTTGTCTTCAACTGTACATGCCAAAAAAGCTTTTAAAGCAGACGTAAATATGGTTTCCTATTTTCCCTTTCCTTCTTTGTCATGAAAATATTTTAAGCAGACGAATGATTTCGGACTTTTGGGAAGTTTATAATGATGAAAATAATTATTATTGAAGTTTAGTTTTAATCATTCATAATATATTTTCTCAGCTCGAAAGATTCAAAAAGGTATTTATAAACTCTATATATTTGTTCTCTATTGTTTCATTCTAAAATTGTATTAAATTCTTCAATATTTCTGTTTGCAAGCCATTGCTTTTTAAAGTATTTATTTCTTATCTACTCATAAACTAAACATTGTAAGAAAAAAGGAAATTTGTTTACGATGATATAACTATTTTATTTTTCACAAATTTGAAAGAACATGAAATTCTGATCAATGGATAAATGTCGTCCCTTTTCAATCATGAGATCACTTGAGGATCATTTGAAGTTTGAAAAAGTTTTCTGTAATACATAGGAAAGATCAGTGTTGAGACAGAGTTTGGGTGTTAACAGAGATTTGAAATGTTTATAATTAATGCTTTTGGGTTTTTGTTTATATAACTATCGCATTTTTGTGTAAACACATCTTTTATTCTTTGGCTAATCACTTTTAGAAATTCTTTTTCATTACCAACATCATGATATATCCAAGCATGACCAACACCATATCATTATAAAACATGCTCTATTAATGTAGTCCATGCTCTACGTCCAGTCCAGATTCATCAAGTTGGAATAACATGAAAGAACATTGTTTGGGGTATCTTTTGTTATCCATACGAATAATTGTTAGCCAGTTCTTTAGGCCGTTTGGCATGTATGTCATACACAATGGCATTCTACCAAATTCACCTTATGCAACATAATATAAAATATTTGTAGAAAGGCAACATATCTTCTCACAAAATTGAATGTGTACTTTTACAAGTTTTTCAATGTTTTGATATCTCCAAATCTGTGAACTGTAGCACAATATGGGTTTGACAGATGCATCGAATATTTTAAACGTGTCTTACATTTCAATGCATCCAAAATTATTTCGTAATTTCAAAATGTAAAACATTGCCTTTCTAGCTGGTAACGATAACATATTATGAGTTTAATACCATGATCACTTGCTAAAGAAATAATCGCCTAAATATTCCTTTTCTTTTATATAACCATGTTTCGGACTTTTTCAGGACACCTCCATTTCTAAAAACAACATCGGCAAATAATAAAAAACACTTTAGTCAATAAAAGCATTAGATACAAATATTCCGTGTTCATTATTGTTATTTAAGTATGTTATTAAATAATTTCTGAACATAGAGAATATGTGTGGACTCCCGACACAACCTTGGCGTGCGCCTATCGTACAATCAAAGGTAGAGGTAATAGATTAATGATTCCTGAAACAGATTATCCACAGGAGTCGAAAAGTGTCTATCCTGGTAAGCCTGCGCCGCATGCTAGGCTGATCCGGGTCGATAGTTTACGCAATGTCTACAATGTTGGTTTTCTCGCGAGACGGCTCAAATATAACGGGGGTCTGTTTACCTACCCATGTATTTCCTGGCGTTCTCATACCCGTTGTCCACACAACAGTATTTGCTAGCAACTTGCTGCGTTTCCATATAGACTGTTAGCATATTGATGAAATACGAGAGGCGCTTGTCACTCGGACGTTTGTCAAGAGTCAGAATGGATGTTGACCGGAGATGGCTCGAACTCCCAACCACAGGATTAATAGCATACGTCCCTACCATTACTCTGTTGCATAAACTTATAGGGGATATTTAATTTAACCTGATTAAACACGAACAACAAAATATTCAACAGACAACTATGAAAACAACTCGGCAAATACTTGATACTTTTTTATGATTGAGAGTTTAATTGTTGAATAGAGCCTAACATATTGCAGCAAAAGGAGAACAAATAAAGCATTATGTCTGTCTGTCTGTCTCTGTCTGTCTCTTTGTCTGTCCATATGTCTATCTGTATGTATCTCTATGGCTGTCTGTCTGTCTTTATTTCTGTATGTCTGTCTATCTGTCTGTCTGTCGGTCTGTCTATCTATCTTTATGTCTGTCTCGGTGTCTATGTCTCTCTTTATGTCTATATGTCTGTCCATCTGTCTCTGGTTGTATGTATGTATGTCTGTCTCTCTCTGTATCTCTCTCTGTTTCTGTATCTCCCCCCTCTCTCTCTCTTTCTCTCTCCCCCTCTCTTTCTCTCTTTCCCCCTCTCTCTCGCGCTCTCTCTCTCTCTCTCTCTCTCTCTCTCTCTCTCTCTCTCTCTCTCTCTCTCTCTCTCTCTCTCTCTCTCTCTCTCTCTCTCTCTCTCTCTCTCTCAATCTCTCTCTCATTCTACATTGTATCTCTGTCCCTCTCATTGTATGTCTCTCTCTCACAAACTCATACCAAAACCAGATGTGAACCCTTGGTTAAACACATATATATCTTAACAGGGAACGTGTGGAAGTAAAACGTGCAGTTTGAGTGAAACCTGCAATGAAACTACAAAAATGTGTTCGATTACAGGCAAGTTATAAACAATTTTGCCTTAAAATGGTTTTATTATCCTATGGAATTTCAATATCACAAAGAATGGTGATTGGTTTGAAAATAATAAATAATTCAAACAAGGGTCTTAATTTGAAATATTTCAAATATGATACGAATGTATATTTTTGTTTGAAATGTATCAAATGTATTTAGTAATAAACAGATATTCATAAAAATCTGTCCCGTGAACACCTGTTATATGAAAACCTATCACCTGAAAATATGATAACGATGACACACAGCAGACGAATTTAATTTTATAAACAAAGTGAAGAGCAATTTATTATTTTGCCACAATGTTTTTAAATCGAATAAATTATTATTATTCATTGACAAAGCCGCAAGATGTTCTAAAAGTCGTCTGCCGCAGATTTGGTTTATGTGGAAAATAATTAAAAAAGAGACACATACGGCAAACGTTAACACTAGTGTCAAACAGTGACGAGCGGCCTTGATTATTTTCTTTGTTTTTAATTTTATCAAATAATACACGCATGAGCCTTCAATATTTTGATTGCTTGTTTTGGGTTTTACGCCGCTTTCATCAGGTAAGGGCATATCACCTCGGTCAGTAAATCTAATATTTGTCCCACGCCTTAAAATTATGTACATCGAGATAAAACATATATATAAAGTATGAAACCAATACCACTCAATCTGCTGGAGCCAAATAGTTGCATTGACTCCAATTGTTCAGACGCATTCAGCCGGGGCTCTTACGGTTCAGGAAGGTTCAGGATACTGTGGCTGCTATTCTTATTGTGTATCGTCGTGCCACAGGGACAATTCTTCGCTCTACACAGAAGCATTCAGTCGGGGCTCTTACGGTTCAAGCAATGGTCAGACTGTGGCTGCTATTCTTATTGAGTATCGCCGTGCCAAAGGGGCAAGTCTTCATTCTACGCAGAAGCATTCAGTCGGGGCTCTTACGGTTCAGGAAGGGTCAGACTGTGGCTGCTATTCTGTTTGAGTGCCCCCGTGCCAAAGGGACAAGTCTTCACTCAACGAAGAAGCATTCATACCTAACATATTAAGATACTGGTCAGATAAATGTTTAGTACAGTATTTACCGTTTAAGTTCTCTACGTGCGACAGGTGAATGTGCAAGTGCTCATTCTATATTTCAGAATGTGGGTCACCTGACATAGGACATAAGACACGAGGAAATCGTTTTGAGGTTGGAAGTAAAGTTGTTCGCAGCTGTGTAGATGGCATACAACAACTGACATGTACAAATGCGGGGGAATGGGAAGGGTCATATATATCAATAGCATATGCAGGTAAGTTCTAAAACTTTGGATTGACATATTTTAATAAAATAACACCATTTGATCTAATTGTCGCCAGTATTTCTAGCAGCAGTAGTGTACACAGCAATTTTCACAGACGACTTTAATTGAGTCAAAAGTTTAGGCCCGTTGGTGTAGATCTACTAGTGTTGATACCAAAACAGTAAACAGCTTCAATACATAAAGAAAACTATTTAACGTTTCCACTTGGACAGAAACTGACCTGTGACTCATGATGCTCTGAAATGAAGCCAATCAAAAACAGCGCTATGCAAATGAGGGTCAATCAAGTGCGGCTTACGCGCAAGTATACCGGAAGAGAACTATTGTTGCGATTCAACGTTGATTTCTCGAAAACGCGGCTGCAATGAGTTTCGGATTGCTTCGCGAACCGTCGCTCAAATATTTTCGCAAAAAGAGTTTATGGTTTGAATCAAACTATAATCAGAGAAAGCAATACCATAAGCTTGAAATCGCTTTCTAAGGGATAAGGGTTAAACTATCCTGCTGATAACAAAATACAATACTGCAGGTTTGTTAGTTTGCTTGTTTTTAAACACTTTTTCAGTTATATATTTCTTGAAAAAGTTAAAAGTACTACGGGTCATGTTTATCCTGATACCAGCGTGTCAGTCGTAATGCTTAACATAATCCGGAGTGCCAAGGTCGGAAAGCCATTATTACCATGTATAACGTTTTGGGTATGATATTGTAGAGCTAACATGTGTCGGATTACGACGGAGGGATCCCAATGTTCGATCAGGCGTTTATAAAAATCGACTGGATATGCAGATTTACTGTGATTTCGACCCCGATGATGAGAGCTGGATGGTAGGCATTTTGAATAATTAACCCTGTCCAACATACGGACGCTTTCTGACGCCTCTGCAGCATAGGACTTTTAAAAACATTGTGGTAAAGGGAGAAACTGCACATGATGATATGTTTCTTTTTTGTTTTTGTTTTTCTCAGTTATTTATTTAAAACAAATACCTTTGTATACAGAGCTATGAATAGTGGGCTTATTATATATTCTCAAATTATTATTCGGCTTTTAAACCCTATGTTGTCGATTAGACGACCCACAATACAGGGTTTGTTTTGTTTATATTCAATATATTGAGGGGCAAACTACCTGTTTACTACTCCTTATCTACGTCTCTGTTTGTAAATTGTCTGGGGCAGAGACATATTATCATATATTTTTGTATTTTTTGGACCGATATACTTTCATCTTGGGAAAAATGAAAAATAAGTATCAATTGTATGACTTTTGAAACGTTATATTTGATTTTGAAATTTTATTTATTTTTAAGGGTTTTTGTTATTGAAATTGATATGATATCATGAGGTGTATTATTCCGTAAAGCTGTATTACTTTACTTTAATTCGTCTATATTGTATAATGTTACTTTTATTCGTCGTAGCTATATACCGCTACTCTAATTCGTTGCAGCTGTATAACGTTACTTTAATTCGTCGCAGCTGTTTAACTTAACTTGTATTCGTCGTAGCTGTATAACGCTACTTTCATTCGTTGCGGCTGCCTAACGTTACTTTAATTCGTCGTAGGTGTATAACGTTAATCTAATTAGCCGTAGCTCTATAACATTAATTATATTCGTGGTAACTGTATGACGTTACTTTTATTCGCCGTATCTGTATAACGTTACTGTAATTCGTCGTACATGTAGCTGTATAACATTACCGTTATACGTCGTAGCTGTATAAGACTACTTTTGTTCGTCGCAGCTGTATAACATAACTTTAATTCGTCGTAGCTATATAACAATACTTTCTTCGTCGCAGCTGTATAACTTAACCTTTATTCGTCGCAGCTGTACAACGTTAATTTAATTCGTTGCAGCTGTACATACATCACTTTTACTCGTGTTTCGTATCAAAAACGTCATTCATCAGTCTATCATAATATATTTTGTTATATATGAAGACTCGTTTTATCAGGTTTTCCAAAGACGTATGGACGGCTCCGAGAACTAACCTTCGAACTTGGGACGAATATAAAACAGGCTTTGGAGACAAATCCGGCGAGTTCTGGTTCGGTAGGCTATATATATTGTAATAATACATATACAATAGTTAACATATTGACAGGAAATATAATATACACTGTCAAAACCAATTGAACAAATACATGTTCTACATTTACTAATTAGTAAGTGTCATTACAAACTAATGAATGAAACCTGAACATTGGTTTATCATTTTCAAGTATTAAAGAACATATAAACATTTCGAGCAGGAACAGTTTGATAATATTAAAAAATGAAAAAAAGTGATTTATAGATACAAAAACATGTCGTGGTAAATACCCTGTTGATATCATTCAATATTTTCAATTCTATAACAATCAACAGCTATTGAAGTTAGTGATTGATATACCAAACTGTTTAAAAATGTTTCTAATTTGCGACCATAATAAGGTGAGTTATTTACAATTAACAATGAATGCTAGGTAGGTTATTTTTCGTTTCCTTTAACCCTTCCTTTCCATAAAGAGACGTGTTCTGACGCCTCTGTAGCAGACACCTTTGGACAAATTGCGGAAAAATGTGAAATTGCCTATGATGAGCAATTTCTCTTGATGTCACAATCAATGTTTTTAACAATTTTAAATACTTAGACTTTCATTTATATATAGAGTTTCAATAGTTTTGCCTGTATTATTTCATATCGTCTGCTGAAGTTTTGCTGTATGTTGAAAAGGGGGTTTAAGCAACATAGTTTTGTACTGGACAACATAAACCGTATCCTGATTTTTGAGGAATTTAAACGATTAATTAGTTGGGCTTTAAAGCCGTTTTCAACATGAGTTCAATCATATATCGGCGACTAATTCACCTACCGATGTGATTCATATCCTCCTTACACAAGTACTCCACACAACAGTATATCAAAGCAACGGGCTGCTTTTTAACAATGACTGTAAGCCCATTGGTGGACGTCGAATGATGCTTGGCGCATTGACTTGTTGTCATACTTCGGGAATAATGTTCGAACTAACATCGCTAGCTCGCGTCGCTGTCAACTTAGCTACTCGGGTTAATACACATATATCAAATACTGTTTTAAACTGTAACAAACTATTTTCTAAAAGTATGTTTAATCAAGATGAACGACATGTCATATCTATCACGTCGTACCAGTGTTCGTTAAGTTTGCCGTTAATGATATAAAAAAACCTTTAACCTAACCCTTTCTAAGATTACGGACGCTTTCTCAAGCGGATGACTTTTGTAAACATTGAGGTAAAATGAGTCATTACTCATGATGGCCAATTTCTCCTTCTAACAACATTGTTTTCAGTGATCATACTTTCATCTGTAGAGTTTCGATATATTTGCCTACAAAGTCGTCCGCAGTAGATTTGCCGTATGTCAAATGGTGAACACAAACTCTGTTTAGTTTAAGCTTAACACTTAATTAGTTTACATCGATCGTAAAACAATTGTTCACCTTATATTAATCACGCTCGATGTTTGCTTCCTTGGGACTTAGCCTAATCAGTACTCGTGCGTCTTGTGTGGAAAAATTCCAAAGGCGGAACCTACTCATCACGAGATATCTTAATCCTATTATATTTAGGTCTGGAACACGTTTATCAAATCATACGTTCGTCAGGCCGTCAGTTTCGGTTACGTATTGACATGGATGATTGGGAGGGCAATACGACGTATGCTGTGTATGAAGATTTTTACATCAGTATGCTTAAATAGTTAAATAGTTATTTATCAATCAATGATTCAAGAATTGTGTATTAATTTAAAGTTTAAGGAACTGTTCGTTTGATTGTTTGGTAGATTAGGGTATAATGCCTTTTCTAACAATTGTTTCAAGATGGCCAGTTCATGAAACCATCTGTTTCCTGGCTGTTCACACCAGTCCTTCAAACAACTGTTTATTCAATATGTTTGTTGGATTAATATGAATTAAGGCAAAGCCTCAGAAAGTTTCGGAAAGTGCATTCAGTCTCAACAGATTTAATCACCTACTAAGCTGTTGTGCACTAACGCATTTGCTCAATTGATAATGGATAGAGTTGTCACCCAGGGGTAGAGAGTTCAAGTTCAAGCCGAGTGAGTAAACTTTAACTTACTTTCCGAATGTCAAAGACTACTTTTACCAGTGAATATTGACCATTTCCCCAAAGAGTTTTAAAGAGTATAGAACGTATTATGACCATGACGTTTGAGGGAATATCCTGATAGCCATAATAAATGCATGAATTAACATATAAAATACGTTTATATGTCTTTGGATAAATGCATCAACATTTTGAAAAAAAAAAAAAACATTTCTGCCAACTGAACTTGAAATCAGACAAGTGGTTGCAGAGGAATAACGTTTAGATTTGTCATTTTACCATTTTTCTGAACTAATTAATATCGGTAACAATTGAACAATTTATGTAGATGGTTAATTAAAGAAGTGTTTTGCCAAACTATCTTGACATAAGACATGCAGTTTAAGAGGAAAATTGTTATTTTACTCCCTTTCTGATACTTTTTGGCAGCATTGATCTTAAACCACTCTGGAAAGGGCAACATAATGTTTTTTTTAAGCCAAATTATCTTGAAACAAGACCCTACACTCTGATAATGCCTTTCAACATTGGTTTTTATTTAATAAATATGACTTGAATAAGTGTATGGATGGTCACATAAGGAAAATTAATGCAACAGTGTTATAACTTTGAAATTATACCTGCAACTTCCGTTTCTCATGCCACATGCTTCTCATGCCACATGCTTCTCATGCCACATGCTGATAATATTTTTCAACCAATCAATATGATTTGAATATTTTTAGGGTTACATAAATAACTTTCCTGCCAAATTATACAGAAATACCAGAATACCTAAACATTGTGTCACTTTACTGTTCTGATGGGGTAGTTTCCAGAATTCAACACCGAATTTATTCCTTTGAACATTTTGAAAGAGGACACCAAATCAATATTTCTGTGCAGTTCAGTTAAAATTGGTCAAGTAGTTTAAAAGCAGCCGTTGCTTAAATAAATAGTTGCTGGTGGATATATTGCATGATGTATTGAGGATTATCGCAAAAGCTGTGCTGATATTGATTAAATTGTATGTATTTAGCTACAGTGTAATTTTTTCCCCACTGAGATTTGAACTCAGAACTCCTGGCTAGGCCAGGTGTTTTACCAGTTAAAACTATAAGGTCTCAAAATGTAGCTAAACACCTTTAATTTACATCAAGATTGTCCTCAAAGATCACACATTTGGTAAATGCCTCATGTTCTTTACCAAAGAAAGGAATTCCTAATAAATCAGAGCTTGTAAAAGTTTAATTGTCATTTAATCAAGAGCGCCAAATGTCACAAAATACACCTGTCCTGTTTTTTTGAGACCAAGTATAGTGATAATTGGTTGTACGTCAGGCAAATTTAGAGAGCGGACACTGTTAGTACAATTTTGGCCATTCTGAGGGACATAAGTGTGTATTGACTAAGATAACATGGTAAGTTATTGAACCTGACCAAGATATTCTGCCCATCAACATATTGTCTAAATTTGGTGATGATCGGATAAAGGCTTCACAAGTTATTTAGCTGACAAGACCAATTTTAGGTAATTTTTATAATTAAAGGGCAATAACTCTTGATTGACTAAAGCGATATGGCTAGTTATCAAACTTGTCCGAGATATTATGCCAATACACATTCTGACAAAATTTGGTGTTGATTGGTCAACTGACAAGACAAATTTTAGGTAATTTCTATAATTAAAGAGCAATAACTCTCGATTGACTAAGGCGATATGGCTAGTTATCGAACTTGTCTGAGATATTATGCCAATCAGGGTTGGCAAAATCCATTGTATGTATTGCCCAGCTTGTCCCAGAGCATGTGCGGTCAAGTGACATTTTGTAGGGATTTACTATATATAACAATCATACGGACAGTGCAAAATAGCATTTTGAAAAAACGGATAAGTAAGTCAAAATCATTTTTCGCCAGCCCTGCCAATACACATTCTGATCAAATTTGGTGATGATAAAACAAAGGCTTCTAAAGTTATTGAGCTGACAAGACCAATTTTAGGTAATTTCTATAAATAAAGGGCAATAACTCTCGATTGACTAAAGCGATATGGCTAGTTATCGAACTTGTCCGAGATATTATGCCAATACACTATCTGACTAAAATTGGTGATGATTGGACAAAGGCTTCTAAAGTTATTGAGCTGACAAGACCAATTTAGGTAATTTCTATAAGTAAAGGGCGATAACTCACGATTGACTTAAGCGATATGGCTAGTTATCAAACATGTACGAGATATTATACTAATAGTAATACACATTCTGACCAAATTTGATGATGATTGGACGAAGGCTTTTTAAGTTATTGAGCTGACAACATACTGGACGCCGCCGGCCAGCCCGCCTGTACGCCGCAGGTAAAACTATAATACGTTCCGTTAAAAAAAAGGGCGTATAAAAACCTAACAAATTATGTTTTTTTAAACATTGAATTGTTATCTTACAACACTATAATATTCTTATTACTGATTAGACTTATGCAACCATGTCCCTTATATCATCTCATGTATTTGCTATGTAAAACATGAGTATAAGAAGTTTTGTCAAATGCATTTACCAGTAGAATAAGCCATGTTTTTCATGGATTAAAATAATTTAATCAATATTTGTAGAGGATGAACAATTAAGCCAAATTATTTTTAAATCAGCCCAGTTTTTTCAAAACAAATGCATTTCCATTGCAAAGAGGATCAGCATTAAGGAACATTCTTATGAAGGTGGATTGCAATGGACAAAGTTGTACAGAAGGAGACATTGCTTAACACTTTCCCACTTGTATATGACGTTTGAAATCACTGTGGCAAATGGAGATAACGCTCATAGTGAATATTTCATCCTTTTGCAAGTTTAGCTTTTATCCAAAGAGATTTTCAATATTTTGGTCTAGATAGCTTTTTTTAATGTTGTCTGTGGGAAAGGGATATGAGGATGGAAAGAAAGTTCAGAACAAGCTTTAGACCCAAGTTTGAAAGAAACAAACAATTTAAGTTTAACCCTTTCCCTCACATGGACGTTTTCTGACGCCTCTGCAGCAGAAGGCTTTTTGAATACAGTGACAAAAGAAGAAATTGCTTAAAATGAGCAATTTCTCCTTTTGCCACAATGTTCCTCTTTAAGTCATAGGTTGTCCATTCAATTATAGAGATTTTCTATTTTTTAACAAAATAGGTTCAAAGTCATCTGCTGCAGAATTGTCGTATGACGGAAAGGGTTAATCATATCAGGGACACTATATTGTAACATAGTGTCCCTGATCATATTGAGCAGTTATTCAACTCTTATCAATAATTTTACTTTCACTTAAAGAGATTTTCCATTTGTTAGATGTTTTCAAAATGGTCTGTTGCATATTTATTTTATGTGAGAAAGGATTTAGGTTAATATTTTTATTTAAACTGATATTCCATTCTAATTTGGGGCTACACCCCTAAACTCCTGCTTCATCATTAATTCAATTATACTGTGCAAAGACAAAAACAAAACAAAAATTGTCACAAAGAACAATAGGTGACTAACTGAATACACTTTGTGGCAACATAATATATAAACAATGTTTTTATGCCTGTCAGTAAAAATAACCATATTCAAGAATGCATATCTTTTTAGTGGACATGCAAAGTACATTTCACCTAAAAATAAGGAACATCTCTATAATTGTTAAAACCTATATAGAATGAAGATAATTTGCCACATATTGGTCAACATCAGCCCCTTTGAATGAATGTTAAAATATTTCATTTCATGTTGCCAGACGCATTCTAAACTTTTTATCAACTGTAAACAACATCAGGGGCTGCGCCCCCGAACCCCTGCAATTTCAATCTGAAAGAACAAGTTTAGTTGCACACATAAAAAAAACCCTTCTTTACATATTATTAGAAACCAGCATGTACATTCCAGCTTGCAAAATCCTTAATTTTATTGACTGTGTAGTGGACATGTACTAACATAATATGTTTAAAATTTAACCTATATGAATCTATAAAATCTTGTCGTAATTGAAGGTAGCAACAGAGTTAAGTAAATTCTGATTTAGAAGAAACTTTTTTCACCAGTGTACCTATAACACAGTGGACGGCCTCTGCAGTGTTTTGGTAGAACATCTGCCTTTGATGCGTGTAGTCCCACATTTATTTGGACTGGGATGCGGGAGGTCGCAAGTCCGATCCCCAGTCGGCAGTCGGGTCAAGCCAAAACCTTAAAAAATGGTAGTTGTGACTGCCCTTCTTGATGCTCAGGGTTGCGGGGTTAGCATTACAACTGACTGGCTGGTGTCAGAAGTACTGGTAACTTACCCAGTACACGCCATCAGATAACTAGAATTTTTTTGAAAGCGGCGTATAACCAGTACAAATGGGCAACTTGGAAGTTGGATAGGGAATTGTCTTTTCTACAGATCTGCCAAGGTTCATTAGATTCTACACAATCACATGGATGGACCCACCAATTAATCACTTATAATTAATAAGCTGATCCATCGGTTAAATGAATAAAAAATGATATTAACTACTAAATATAAAGAAATGTTATCTTTATCCATAAAGAAGTATAAACAATAACAAAATCTAAACCATCACTATAATGTCTTCCTCAAGGCGACGCAAGATTACAACATATATGAATAATAAACAGAGAATATCTTCAGTGGTTCTACTTATCAGAGAAGCAGATGAACGAAATTCGTGCGTAAAACATTGGGTACGAAACGGAATCCTTGTTTCATTTTAAGCACTGGACATGTCTGACATGGAAAGAATGTTGCGAGGTGCTTAAAAACTATTTATATAATCATATATATAATTGTGAGGATGCAGCTAAAACTTACTTGATGGCTCGGCAAAACACTCCGAGTCTGCACACTTTGGTTGTCTTTACAAGCATCTTAAACATGAACGGCAACTCTAATGTAACCGGAACATTGCAAATAACTCTCATGTTTCGCCCTAATATGGTTTCGTGACACAAAGATTTTAACAAAACAACATGACTCCCATTGGGCCTAGCAATGAACATATAATGTGACAAATTTGCCTAAGAATAAACTGAGTGACCACGATTTGTGACAAATGGGCCATGATCAACCGTTTTGAATGAATCACGATAGCACCAGCTTACCTGACGGTCGTTGACTTTCGACAGTTATGGACAGTTTAACACAATAAATCCATTGAACAGTCTTCTAAATGAAAAAAATAACGGGTGTTTCCTGTATTTTGTTACCAACGAACGCATATCGGATCTACTAGATCGAAAAATGTAATCGAGTCGATACGGGCCAGAGGTCAAGAATCCGCCATTTTTAACGTGGTTAATGAAAAGCTTGAAAATTTGAATGCTCTTAGTGACACTGACGTCATTTTTATGGAATTGTTCTCTGAACAGAATCTTCGATACACGTTCAATGATGTAAACATTTGATATACAGTCTGGAATCGGAAAGCGGATGTCCGAGTAGATCCCAAATGACCCATAGAGTTCGTTTTGTAACAAGCAAAAATAGCACCATAGTATATGTGACCTTTGACCCTGACCGTAAGAAGTTTCTAACCGAAACTTTATTAACATAAGTGTATTAAGTATACGTTTTGTGTATGTATCTTTAAAGTTAATATGAAATATTTCCGAATCAAGCATATCTCAAACTATCTCTGTATTTAGTATATGTCTAAATAGTTATGTATTAAGAACATGTCTAAACCATAGTTATCAAGTAGTTATTTAAATATGTATGTATCAAGTAAATGTCTAACGCTTTCTGGATCAAGTATATATGTCTAAATATTTCTGTCTGAAGTATATGTCTACATAGTTCTCTTTCAAGTTAAGGTATAAATAGTTCTGTTCTCAAGTTTATGTCTGAATGTTTCTGCTTCTAGAAAATGTTAAAATATCTATCAATTAAGTATATGTCTAAATATTTCTGTCTCAAGTATATGTCTAAATAATTATCTTTCAAGTAAATATCTAAATAGTTATCTTTCAAATTATTGCCTACGTTTCTAAATAGTTCTATCTCAAGTACACGTCTTAATATTTATGAATAAATTGCATGCTAAATAGTTATGTTTTCAAGTTTATATGAGTTTATATGTCTGAATATTTCTGCTTCAATAAATTTTTAAAATATCTATGAATTAAGTACATGTATACATGTATTTCTCAATAAATCTGTCTCAAGTTTAGTTTTAAACAGTTTTCGAAGGAGTTTATATATCTGATTTGTCTGTATCAAGCAAATGTATAAATACGTCTCTCTCAAGTATATGTCTAAATATTTATGTAGCAAGTACGTGTCTAAATATGTATATACGAAGAAGATGTCTGAATATTTCTGTATCAAGTGTATGTCTCAATATTTTCTTTTCAAGAAAACACATATTTATATCAAGTAAATCATCATTTTTTTTCCGCTACCTCTTAAATATTCAGGAACAACATGAGATGCTCTACGTGATGCACGTCATCTACACAACGGCCAGAGGTTCAGTACGATAGACAGGGACAATGATGAGTACGCATCTGTAAACTGTGCATTGTAGTATAAATGTGCATGGTGGTACAAAAGTTGTCACAGGGTTAATTTGAACGGTACATACCACGAGCACGGTGAGGTCCCAAAATTCGGCGTGGGCTTGTTGTTGCAGCCATGGACAGGCAATGTTAAATCACTCCGAAAAACTACCATGAAGATACAAGAGACTTTCTTGTCGCCTTAAGTTAGTTTCCGAGCAGTTTCTGACGGACAATCAAAACAGATTGATGACACTTAGATATATGATTTGTTTGAATAGTATACTACGCAGCTTTCAACATATGAACCGTCCCGCGAGAAAACCCAACAGTGTTGACTGTGTGGAAAGTATCGCCCCTGACCAGCCTAAGCATGCCGCGCAGGCTAACCCGGGTAGACACGTTTTGCCCCCTGTGGATTTTCTGTTTCAAGAATCATTACTCTATACCTTTATCCCTTTGAAATCGGACTGCGCAGACTGATCTGGGTCGATACATTACGCAGAGGCCATAATGTTGTTTTCTCGCGAGACGGCTCAAATATTAAGTTATATATTGGCGTTTAGGTATCACCGTATTGTCGTAGCATAGTTTAACATAACACGAATGCAGTGGATTTTATCTCTATTTATTTTGTTCCCACCAAGGAATTGCTGGGATATGTAAAACATTGTTTTATTTGATAAACATGTATTAGCGATTAATATCACTGTGCACGTGTGTATGGTATGGAAGAATATATGTTTATACGCTCGACTAAACGCTGTTTCGATGTTCCGGGGGATGTCTGGGTCATTTAGGACATTTCCAATGACGTGTGCTCGTGTGTTATGTTAGATTTACGTTATGAACATATGTCAGAAACTGTTCACTTATATCATTATCAAACTGAAAATGTCCTGTTCTACGATAAAGCTGACGGATGTTAGATTTAGGTTATGAACATATGTTAGATTTAGGTTATGAACATATGTTAGATTTAGGTTATGAAAATATGTCAGAAACTGTTCACTTATATCATTATCCAACTGAAAACGTCCTGTTCTACGATAAAGCTGACGGATGTTTTTTTTCGTTCATAGGTAACAGGTGTGAGATTTTTAACGAATTATTTTTTCTCAAAAAATAATGCGGTTAACGCGATCGTGTTGCTTTGGCGGAAGTCACGGTTAAACTACACTTCCGCTTAGAATACACATTAGCTGCACCTAAATAGTCCTAGTATTTTTTCGATATTAAAATGACTTCTACGTGTTTTTTCAATACAGTGAAGTCATATTTATACTATCGAATCAACATAGATAATCAATTCTCTAGAAAATATCAAATTAACAGTAAATGCATATATATTTCATTTGTCGGCAAGCGTATGAATTTTTAATTATATGCCCATTCGCTAGTGAGTGATGTAGTTAACGGAAGTCGAACCCATGCTGAAGAACCATGCAGGGTTTTACGGGACGCGCATTTCTGCGTCTAATACGCATAAAATGATAAACCGGAACCCCTGAAAAAAATAAAATTGAGTCCCATCGGACGCGTGCCTGTAAAAAGATCATATTAAAAAGGTAAAGTACAATATAACTAGATCTAGTCATCGTATACAAGCTCCGTAGAGAAAATATATTTTGGGAAATCAAACATATACACGTGACTATTCCAGCCAATCATAGATACCTGTAGATAAAAATACAATTTGGGAAACCAAATATACACGTGACTATTCCAGCCAATCGTATTTGCGATATGTAAATTAAAACTTGTTGTTCTCAATGTATGCAGTAAACGTCACCAATATTGGGGTCTTTGAATTGGCATGTGCGCGAGACATTTATCAATTGAAATGGAATAACGTCATAAAAGATCGACGATTAAAAATGCGTAGTATTTCGGTCCAACAATTTCACTGGCAATAATATGCTAGGGGCTGAAATCTCACCGGCAAATTGAAATTTGCAATTCGCGAATATGCGAACATAAATTCTAGCCCAGAATATATTATACATCCATCAAATGTTAAAAAGCTGGTTTTCCCTGCTTCTAATAATAGAATTAGGAATCTCATTATGCGAGCTCTGGAGTACACAAGTGACATGAATTGACCAATCGTCGTCGGAGGAAAACACTATCTTCGATGCTATCGCTATTTTTACACGTCCGAAAACTATTCGATACGCTTGACGCTAATATGTCAAAACAAACGGATTTGCGGTCGATATGGGGAAAAAGAAAGCCCGAATTAGAAGTTGAGGAGAAATGTTGCAATGAAAGTACGTCTGTTTCGAAGAATATTGGAAAGAAAGTTAGAAAATTCCAGTAATTAAAAAAACTTAAACAATCAGCATTTTTCTTTTCCTTTATTTACGATACCAAAAAGTACACAAGTTGTGAGACAGAAAAAAAAGCTTATCAATATCATTACTGTACCAAAGTAGCATAAATTAAATTTAAATAATACATTTTAAATTCATAAGCTGTTTTATACATATTTATTATAAATCATAATAATCATGAATATATGTATAACAACAGCTAGCTTTACACATAATATAACAATACACATTTGGCTCCGTATCATGTATTGGGACCCCTGTTTTTTAGGGAGGGACTCCCTAATTTTACATGACTGCATCCCAAGGACTTCCAACATTTTGTACTGCATGGTGTAAAACCCTGCTTTACCCCATGTAGAGGCTTTCTGATGACATTGCTGTATCATCTTTAGAACACATTTTGACTGAAGTAGAACTTGCTCAATGCAAGCAATTCCAATTTTCCCATAATATCTTCTTCCCCTTTGTATTTTACATCCATTATAGAGAGCTTTATATTTGTTTGCAAAGATATGTTCAAAGTCGTCTGCTGCAGATGTGTTGTATGTGGGAAAGGGTTAATAAACAAACCATGTAACAAGCTTTAAAAAAAATGAGCAAAATTACATTATCTCAATTTTTACTATATTGCTTCCAAATTTTGTGATTTTAAGTTTTTACTCAAATGATAAAGTAAGGAATGTTTTGAACAAGACATAGTATGCAACAGTGCGACTAGCATATTTTGTCCGTTATGCTACTACATTATGCATGTTTATTTTTTTTAAATAAAGAAAATGTTTTACCCATACATTTCACACTTATCCGTATACACCCAGTATATTACAGTATATATTGAACATTTCCAGATGTCTCTTTTAAAATATATATATGGACAAAGATTATTTATAATCATGAAATAGACAAGATTGTCTAAAAACTACTAAGTTTAAAACAAACACAAAAGATAATGTAATTATTAATTAATTTTCAAAATAATTCGTTACCAGTACTTCAGTACTTTGATTTGTTTTCTTTTTTCAATAACCCACAAGAGAAAGTTGATGCAAGGCATCAATGTCGCCGGAAAAGTCTGCATTGATTTATTTATGTATTCTTGACTTTCCTTAGTCTATACAAACATTAAGTACGTTGTAATGAAAACATTTGCTTATAAATTTTATATTCATACCTATACATTAGGGTATCTTTAAAAAATTAACGAAATGTGTACACATTTATCTTGGCTTAAATTTAATTTTGCTGTTGTTACTTATTTAAATAATAGTATTCATTCATATAATTTCAATGTTTGTCAATTTTATTCGAATCACAAGGTAAATATCCTGGTATTGCTTTAAAGGGAGGTAATTTGAAGTAAACAAAAGTCTTCAAAAGGAGAAATATATCGGCATTACCGTCTACAGTTTAAATTGTTCTATTGTTTGTGAATTTAAAATGTTCTTTTTTTCTTATTTCTACATGTACAACGAAATATTGCGGCTTCTCTTTGACGCTTTGCGTCAAACATTCGTCTTGTACTTGTCTAAAATAAAATAATATCACTCGCTTTTTCATATCGAAATGCGCATGCGCGAAAATTGATGTTAAAGGTCACGAAACTACACAACAGAATAGGGTCTATATTTAGCTTAGAAACAGTTCCTACTTTAGATATTCATGGATTAACATTATTAAATGAATTCTACACAAATCAAGACATCTCTTTGAACATGAAAACAACATTTAGTAAGTTAAAATTGCTATTAAAAGGAGAATTCGACGTGATATTTATCTCGACATTGACACATAACGGTCTGCAGCAAATCTAGCAGGGACCTCTTGTGTCTTCGCAGGGACCGTGTATTGTCCCTGGTCTTCGTAAATAAGACAAAAAACACAAATGCGAGTCAAAATAAAGAAACTGTAAATACCTAAAACATCGGAATATTTATTTCATTTATGATGTGTCATTAATTAGTGTTTTTAAACAAACACAATTGTAATATGTTCAAGACATCTAAATGTGTTTCTTTCTAATAATAATCCCCCCTCCCATGTGATTTCAGAAAACCTATTAAAAATAGAAGTCGCGGGCTTCTGCCCGGCGACTAATGAAGCTTTCTGAAATGAAACTGTCCAAATACATGGGGCCGCCATTTTGTATGTATACAATGAGACGAAGAACACGGATTGAAAATTATTGTCGTGTTTTTAATCATTTTATTTTTAAATCGATATTTTGGGTATGTTTAAAATGAGACGAAAAAAACACGGAATAAAAATTATTGTCGTCTTTTTAATCTTTTTTTTTTTTAAATCGATACTTCAGATCATGAAAGTGCTGTGTTGTGTGTGGGAATTAACATTTGTACTAAAAGTTATAAATAAATGGAACTCTGTAAGAAATAAGTTTTCCCGTTCGTCAAAAAAACGACAACATTAGCCTCCTACGGCCGAACCTAAATTGTGACAGTATCGTAGCCAAAGGCGGACGTGACGTCATTTCCGTTACACTTCATCTTGGCGTAACGTCAATGAAGCGACGTCGTTTCCCGCAAGCATATTGGTATCAACATGAAAGACGATGAATTCCTATACATGAGCTATTGACTCACTCATTCTAAGTATAATTATTTATCAAACATTGTGGCAAAAGGATAACTTTCTCATAAGGAGCAATTGTTCTTTTGGCGACAAACATTTCCTAAATTGTCTGTTGCAAAGGCCTCAGAAACCGTCTCTAATAGGGAAAGGGTTTAGCAGAAATGTGACCGCTTACATAATTTGTTCCAGTCATATTATTGACTGGTTGATAAAGGCAGTCGCCAGGTGGCATCAGAAAAGGGCAGATATATTTGCTTCTTTACCATAATGCAGGTGATCGATTAAGGATCATCTTGGCCCTCATGTTCTAACCTCGTTCATTATAAATGTATTCCTTGAATTTCTGAAAGTCTTTACTTTATTATTTCCTGTTCGTAATAATAGACGACATCAATACGAATTCCATATATGTTTTCATAATACACGAAACATGACATTAACATTGTTATTGTCTAGTCAATTACTTATAAATCTTTTGTGTATAATTATCTTGCGGGTTTTTTCGTAAATAGGTAGCACCTATAGATATATTAGATGCAATTATGTAATGGTTTCTTTATCAAACAAAACAAAATATGGAGAAAAAAGCAAAATCTCGCGTTGAATGAGTAGTTATTTTCGACTGTTTGTCTTTCATTGTTTACCTTCATGTTTTAATATTCCGAACAAAAGCTTCTTTAATCTATATTTTGTGACTGTTTGTCTTTCATTGTTTACCTTCATGTTTTAATATTCCGAACAAAAGCTACTTTAATCTATATTTTGTGAACACTATTTGACCGTGGACTCGGAAGGGACTCTGGACCCGGAAGTGACAGTGGGATCGGATTTGCTCGTGGCCTTGGGAGAGACCGTGGACTAGGAATTGCTCGTGGACTCGGAAGTTACCGTGGGCTCCGAAATGACCGTGGACTCGGAAATGACCGTGGAACAGAAGTAACCGTGAACTCGGAATTGACAGTTAACTCGGAATTAATTGTAAACTTGGAAGAGACTGTGGACTTAGAAGTGACTGAGAACTCGAAAGTGACTGTGGACTTGGAATTATCCATGAACTCGGAAGTGACAGTGCACTCGCAATTATCATAGGACTCGGAATTCCTCGCGGACTCGGAAGTGACCGTGTAATTGGAAATGACGGTTGGTCCGGAAACGACGCAGGACTCGGAAGGGACCGTGACTCGGAATAGACAGTTGACACGTAAGTGACCGTGAACTCGGTATCGCTCGTGGACTCGGAATAGACAGTAGACACGTAAGTGACCGTTAACTCGGTATCGCTCGTGGACTCAGAATAGACAGTAGACACGCAAGTGACCGTGACTCGGAATAGACAGTAGACACGTAAGTGACCGTGAACTCGGTATCGCTCGTGGACTCGGAATAGACAGTAGACACGTAAGTGACCGTTAACTCGGTATCGCTCGTGGACTCGGAATAGACAGTAGACACGTAAGTGACCGTGACTCGGAATAGACAGTAGACAGGTAAGTGACCGTGACTCGGAATAGACAGTAGACACGTAAGTGACCGTTAACTCGGTATCGCTCGTGGACTCGGAATAGACAGTAGACACGTAAGTGACCGTGACTCGGAATAGACAGTAGACACGTAAGTGACCGTGACTCGGAATAGACAGTAGACACGTAATTGACCGTGACTCGGAATAGACAGTAGACACGTAAGTGACCGTTAACTCGGTATCGCTCGTGGACTCGGAAGTGGCCGTGAACTCGGAAATGACCGTATACTTGGAATTCACCGTGGACTTGGAAGTGACCGTGGTCTCGGAATAACCCTTGGACTCAAAATTCCCTGTAGACTCGGAAGTAACCGTTCATCGTTAGTGAACATGGAGTAATAAGTGGCCGTGAACTCGGAAATGACCGTATACTTGGAATTCACCGTGGACTTGGAAGTGACCGTGGTCTCGGAATAACCCTTGGACTCAAAATTCCCCGTAGACTCGGAAGTAACCGTTCATCGTTAGTTAACATGGAGTAATAAGTGGCCGTGAACTCGGAAATGACCGTATACTTGGAATTCACCGTGGACTTGGAAGTGACCGTGGTCTCGGAATAACCCTTGGACTCAAAATTCCCCGTAGACTCGGAAGTAACCGTTCATCGTTAGTGAACATGGAGTAATAAGTGACCGTAGACTCTGATAATAATATTCGGTTCAATTGTTTCGAAAACAAGTAGACGCCTCCCCTGTGCAAACTTACGTTTTTACCATGCTCGAATCATGTGTATGTTTTTATATATTTGCATAGTGTTTTACGACGTTTTCAACAATGTGTCAACGTCTTTCTTATGACCCGGCCGGGGATCGAATCTGCGACCTCCCAGAACCGAGACGGGCGTTCGACCTCAACATCCCAGAGGCCGTTCACTTTAATTATATGTAAACTAACCCGAGAACATTTTGGAAATTTCCGTTTTCTTTTATTTCCGAGTGCAGTGAACCGAGTGACCTATTCGTTATTTCCGAGTGCAATGAACAGAGTGACCTATTCAGGTCATACCAAAACAATTTAAATGTGACCTATTTAGAAAATACGTTTAACATTTTCACGTTACAGCTCCATATTTATTGATTGAGTTATTGTTTGTGGTTTAATGCAGACATATCACAATGTATATTCTGGCTTTCTCACAACAGTTCTCCAAACAACAACATTTCCACGCAACTGGTCGCGTTCCAAATAGACTTTTAGCCCATTCCTGGAAGGCGAATTCTCGAAGAGAATGTTGGCACAGCTGGATTTTGTCTAACAGTTTTAAAAAGGCATACTTACTTTCTGCTAACTGCCGTTATGTATTGACTATTTTAGAATAAACCATTATGTGCCCTTTAAAGACACGTTATTTGTTTCTTCCTTCTACCTAGTTTATTTGAGTCAATCGGACCAAGTCGGCAATTTACGAAAATCTGCCTCGGGAATACTCCTCTTGTTTACGTAATACATGTCGGTTGACAGAAGCCTAGCTGAACATAGCCGAGCTGATGCGATTGTCAATGAGACTATCCAACACGATTCCAATTCGTTTACTTCATTTATCTACTTATCATAATGTAATATAACATAACAGTTACATGCACTTTAAAGGATTATGGATGTTATTACATCTGATATGTTGACAATAATAAGATGTAGAATATAATGTATCACTTTTTGCTAAACATGCTAATTCTTACATGCGTAATTCACATTCAATAGTTTTCTCCACTAGAGAATATCATATGAGCCCCACAAAGCAAAAATAAATCTTATTGCATCCACGAACATCTCTCGTGAACCAGAGTTCTCAATATCCGCCTATATCTAGAAGAGTCATAGATGAAAATGCTGACGAACAATTGAAATAGTATATCCATTTGTTTCATCAGAATTCGAGCAGTTCAACGGGAAAACCAACATTGTGGACAATGGTTAAGTATCGACCCAGATCAGCCTTTGCAGTCCACACATTACGTCTGAGGTTGATAGAGGTATTAAGTAATGATTCTCAAAACAGAAAATCCACAGAAAGCAAGAAGTGTCTGTCCGGGTTAGCTACATAACAGGTACCGCCTCAGTGGTGTAGTGGTAGAGCGTACGCCTCGGGTCCATAGGTCGCGAGTTTTATACCTGGCCGGATCATACCAAATACTTTAAACATTGTAGTAAATGCTTTCTTGCCTTAGCGCTCTGGGTTGTGGGCTTAACATAACACTGATGTAAGGAAAAAGTACCAGTAGTACTGGTAACCTTCCCAGGTAACGCCGTGAATCAACTGAATACATGTTGGAAGCGGTTAAAACACCATGAAAACAAACAATCAAATGCTATCAAAAAGGATGAGCGAGAAGACGCGGATTATGTGTAGAAATGAGTGAATAGATATATAAGCACCGACTTATTAACGGATCAGTCTATTCATTGATGTAGCCTGATCAAATTATTGAATGTTCGCCTTAAAATCGTAACGCGTGTATACATATCTGTAGAACTATGTTATGGCGGAAAACTTCACGAGTTTGCAACTTAATCGCAACTGCCATTTGTGTTTTAAATAGTTGGTAGACAGTTTTGTTTTGGCGTCTCGGTGTTGAATTAGTGTCGTTTTCAACAAGATTCAATCATATAACGGCGGCCAGTTCCCCTTACCACCACGTGTTTTCCGGTTTTCTCACACCAGTCCTTCACATAACAGTCTTACCAACCGAACTGCTGTTGTCCGTCTATAAGTTGATACGACTCTGGTATATGTTGTGATAAACCAATAAGATATGCAATATTTTACTATTTGTTACGTCAAGGCAAAATTTAACATTAACTTGGAGAATCAGAAGATAATTTAAGCCGCTTTCGACAAATCTTCAGTTATATTGTGGCGTTTCCTGGGTACATTACCAGTACTTCTGGTCCATTTATCCTGACACCAGCCAGTCAGTCGTAATGCTAACAACGCAACCATGAAGCCAGTGCTACCACTTTTAAAGTACATGGTATGACCTGGACGGGTGTCGTACCCGCGATCATCCGCACCCGAGACGGACGCTCTACCACTACACCACCGATGCGGTTCCCTTGTCATCTGATGCCACTTTATTAATGTATTTTTTAATCACCTAAAGCATTAACACTGTGTTATGATGGTTGTTGTGAAAAATTTACTAAACAAAGGGTGTTGTTTAGTATAAGCGAGAGCACCTTTATGAACGGATATAATTTCAGCTTCAGTTATTCGAAAATTTATCGCCGTCATGCGAAACTTCAAGACAAGGCAATGGGGACAACAAGCTGCTAAACCATGGAGACCAAGGTTGGGTTCCTTCAAGGAGTTGCCCTTGTTAAACTGTTATGTTACCTCTCTCAGTAATACAAACGGTATCTGATGCGTCTACCGCAGATAATATTTTAATACATCTTGGGAAAAGAAGTTATAATTCACGTTAAACAAAATATACTTCATTTTCTCCTATTGATATTACTGAACAAATTTGATCCCGACCATTTGTGTAAATATGTAATCACAAGGGAGTACTTGCCCTTGTGCAGTTATTAACTTCTCATCGATGTCAGGAAAAATGGACCACCTGTACTGGTTAATTACCCAGCAAACGCCATGATATAACTAAACAATTGTTGAAAACGTCATATAAGAGCATTCCGACAAACACATCTATACATAGTTAAGGTACTGGGAACGATTGTTAAACATATTTCGGAGTATCAGAATATCATGGTCATGCTTCCTTTATTGTTGCTGATAATGCTGCATATCCCAATTTCTTTAACACCTTTATAGCATACAACGTTGAACACATATAAGCATAACAATGAAAACTGTATATGAAAATGAATTGATTTATATATGTATTTAAAACATTGCGGCAAAAGAAGAAATTGCTCATCGTGAACAATTTCTTGTTTTAAAGAGACGTCTGCAGAAAATGCGTCAAATTAAGTCTGCAAAGTCGGAAAGGGTTTACCCACAACAGAACGGATCAAGCGTAACGTGTTATAGCTTTGATAAATACTTGATTGAATGATAAGTAATAATGTAGGTTACTAGTTTATTATAATTAAATATATTTTATTATAATTACATGAGAACATCAAACGTTATCATTTCAAGAGGAAGCAATATATCAAACACATATGAGCTAACTGTTTGAATGTATCAGAATAAACGTATTTAAAAGTTATACACATTCCTCTGAAAAAGGTTTGTATTTTGACCGAACTAAACATATATGTACAACGGCAATGACCCAATTACCAACTGTACTTGAAACCATTTAAGATTTGTTGGCAAACAGTGTAGACTCCGATCAGATGCGCTGATTGATATGCATCTGCACTGATCGGATAAGACTTACTGTTGGCATTGGCAGGACGCCGCCCAATATGTTAAATCGACTATAAATATACATGTATGTCTGTGTATTCATATTACCTCATTTTAATGTATAATGTTTGCTGACAGATATTCATCTTCAAAATGATTCAAGTTAATCCAGGGGTTGTGAGTTCGAATCCCGGCTTGGCCAACTTTCTTTCCGACGTTTGAAAAAAGTCATTGCGACATGCGTCATTTGTCTTCCACCAATGGGCTAAGTCTATATGGAAAAGCAGCCAGTTGCTTGGGAAGATTGTTGTGTGGAGTACTGGTGTGAGAAAACCAGGAAACACATGTGTAGGTGAACTGGCCGCCGTGATATGACTGAGACATTGTTAAAAACGGCGTTAAACCCAAATCAATCAATAAAGAAGTTTGTTTGTAAATTATTTTACGCCGCTTTCAACAATTATTAAATTTTATTTCGGCGTTTCCTGTTTAAGTTACTTGTACTGTAACGTGTACTGCTAGTTAATCTATCCTGATACAAGCGAGCCTGTCGTAAGGATATTCCTGCAAACCTACGCATCGACGAGGGAAATCTATTGCTTTAAGTTAGGTAAGGTATTTAATATGACCCTATCATGGATCTTACCCGCAAGCTCCCACACCGGATGCGAACACTCTGCCACAATCGCCTTGGCGTTTGTTTTCCTGGATCTACACTTGCTACACATGCCTTATGCTTGGTTTTATTGAAGATAAATTTACCCGGTGTCTTGTTACATGTACTACATATCCCATAGTTCCTGTAGTAAAATTCATAAAAATACAGTCAGTCTGGTAAACACACATATATATACTACACAAGTTGCTTAGGTTGATCATGATCTACAATAATAAGCACAGTGTTTGATAATCATACCCGGAGTTGTTTGAAGATTGATCGAGAAATAAACTTGCCGAAACCCCCTTACATACTTATTCCTGGAGTCGAGTGGGGTTTTTGGTCAGGTTCTGTGATGTGTTATTTCCTCTGTTGAATGCATCACTCTACTCACTCAAAATGATAGTCGCGTTATGTGATGTGTTAATTCTGCTATTGAATACTTCAATCAAAATGATAGTCGCGTTCTGTGATGTGTTAATTCCTCTATTGAATACATCCCTCAAAATGATAGTCGCGTTCTGTGATGTGTTAATTCCTCTATTGAATGCATCAATCAAAATTATAGTCGGATTCTGTGATATTTTATTTGATCTGATGAATGCATCACTCAAAATGATGGTCGGGTTTTGTGACATTTTATTTAATCTGCTGTATACAAATGTACATCACTCTTTTTGAGAGTCGGTTTCTGTTATGTTTTATTTTTCGTGCTGAATACATCACTCTATTTGAGAGGCGGGCTATGTGTTGTGTTATTTTTTTTGTTAAATACAATACTCTATTTGAGATTCGGGTATTCTGATATTTTATTATATTTGTTAAATACATCACTTTATTTGAGAATGGTTTATGTGATGTGTTATTGTTCTCCGTTGACTAAATAACTTCATTTGGTAAATCGACAATGACTTGTTTACAGGATGCGCTGGTTCATCTGGATGTTCACTCAGTCACATTTGTCGGGGCTTAGATTTCCTGGAATTGAACGCATCATATTTAGAGCCAGTATCTGTGATATATTAATGTTTCTGTTGAATAAACTTGATAAAGGGATAATGTGTTGGTTGCAGGTTGATCTGGATCTACACTTGCCGCTAGTAATTTTTTTTATTTCTTGAACACAGTTCACGTCGAGTCAGTTCTGTTATATGTGTTATGGTCTGTGTCGTATAAATCACTCTATCTGATAAATAGAAACTGATTCGTAATAATGACTAATATAAAGTTTGTTATCTCTTTCACAATATATAACTGCATATGCTTCATTCGTCATCGGTGTTCCGTCTTGTACTACTCGTATGGTTGTACACTGTGGTGATATAATATGAATAATGTTTGATATGTTGTATAATTCACTCTATCTGATAAACAGAAACTGTTTTGTCACACGGTCCGTAATTTTGACTAATATAAAGTCTGTTTTTTCTTTCACAATATATAACTGCATACGGACGTTCTATCTCCGGTGTTCCGTCTTGTTCTACTCGTATGGTTGTACACTGAGGTGATATAATATGAATATTATCTGACCCGCACCCAGCTATATAAATGTTATCTTCTCTATCTACTGCCACACCGCGGGGACGCACGAGATTATCTTGTCTATATACATGTTGTACATTACCGTCTAGATCCATACTCGTTACACTGTTGTTACCCCAATCTGATACGTAAAGCGTGCTCTGATCGATACTCAGTACAATATAGTAGGGTGTTTTAAACAATGCTTGTCTTCTGATATCTGTTGTCATTGTTTTCAATATGTTCCCACTTAAATCAATGATTTTTACGCAGCAAGGATTATGAAAAGAGCAAATAAATGTGTTGTTTCTATAAACAATACCACGACTCTGACCACCAATGTCCACTTCCTTCATTACAGACAATGTCTTACCAACCGTTATGAATACGAGTTTATTGCCACGTGTAACGACGATTTGATCTTGTTCTACACGCGTTATATCATGTGGCTTTGAGAGACTGTTTTATTATCTCATTCGGCCGAAACATATAGTCGCTTATTGTACATTGGTTATTTATCTCTTTCGTCAAGCTTTGAAATTGTTTTATTTGAGTATGCCCCTTTTTAGCAGAGATCACCAATTGGCGTTGTTGTTTGTATTAATATTACTGGACATCTCGTTCAGGTCAGCAATAATCGCATCACACGTTGTAGACGCTGACTCAGTTGATTTGATATCCGTGTCCCTTACGGTATGTGCCCCTATCAAGGTACTTTGTTCGAGGGAATCTAAAATATGGTTTATCTCAGACCTGAATTTCTTTACTTCAGAAACAAATGTCATGTGGATATGTCCCACGTCATCCCTTTTCTTCAATGCAATTGTCTTCGTATTGTGCAGTAGTTGATTAAGATTAGCTATTGCGCTCATCAGATATGTATATTCTTTACTTGTTTCGAATTTTATCGCAATATCGTCAATATACTCTACTTTACACTGTTTGTGTTCTATGGTGGCACAAACAGAACAGCAGCAATCATAATGGATTTTACAATAGTATTCTACGAGTTTCCCCTTATGTTTTGAACACATACTTTCCGTCGATGACGTAAACTTCTGTTTTGGCATACTGTCTCGGTCTAATAATTGATGGTGTTTAGACGTTTTGCTTTTTTCGTGTACTTTCGCACAAGTATTACAGAGAAACTAATTGCAAACTGTACAATAAAATACGGCATTTTCCTCTTCATCATCGCCTTTACATGGGTCACAGAAAATACCAGTACTCACGTCATCGCTCCCTACCTGTCTTCTCCCTGATACCTCCATAGCGGACAAGAGTTACTGAAATATATAAACAGTTCAGTTTATTTCGACAATCATGTAACATTCAAATGTCATAGCTTTCAAACGTTTTAATTCAAACTATTTATGAATTAATGACGGATTCGGACGACTTAGAACTACAACTTTAAGATGAACATCCCGTTTGATATTTGCACGTATCTGTCAAATGCAGTTAAAAGGTTATTGAAGAACAATACAGTAACTAGATATTGCATTTATATATATTCTCTCTCGGCCCGTAATGTTTGTAAGCAGTTGTTAATTTAACGCAAATAATTCAAACTATTTACGAAATTATATCTGTTTTATTCCAAACGGATGTATGCAAATAAGTCGATTAAGCTATGTAGTTCAGTAAGGATTTACTCTAAATTTATGTTTTAAAGTCACCATAACAACAGTCAACGTGAAAACCTCCCAGTTGCTTGGAAAGTTTGTTGTGCGGAGTACTGGTGTGAGAAAGCCAGGAAACACATGAGTAGGTGGACTGGCTGCCGTTATATAACTGAAAAACTGTTGAAGACGACGTTAAACCCCAAATCAATTAATCGATTAATTTAATGTTAATAGTATTGGCAATACAAGATGTTCAGGTTATGCTAAAAGACACGTGTTTATATATGTCGTGATAGTAATCTATCAGTCCGTGGAAAAGCACATGCACATCATTCAATGTAGAAAACACAGGTCATTTGAGTACATGTGACATATGTCTTTTTAAAAGATACATGAAACATACAAATTTGTTTCAAAATAATTAAGATGTTGAAGCAAAGATGATATACTTATTTGAGGGCATTGAATAATCGTAGGTAATTGTGAAAGATTATACCCGTAATATACCACTAAAAACACTCACATACACCATATGTCTTCCTGCTTAGGTAATTGTGAAATATCACAGGCGAACGTTACCAATATAAACATACAAACACACACATACACAATATGCCTTCCTCTTTAGGTAATTGAGAAAGGTTATACGCGTACGTTACGACTGGAAATACACACACACACACACACACACACACACACACACACACACACACACACATATCTTACTTCCTCTTTATCACTAGAAACACACACATAATCTAACTTCTTCTTTACGATAAAGGTGGTCTGCGTAATTATATTATTAAATAACACTTGTAGGATCAGTTAAATATTGTATTGACTGTACATGAACATATCTTCTTAAGATGCCGACGTTAACCGCATCGGTGTTGAAGGGATAGAGCGTCCGAATTGGGTGTAAACAGGTCGCAGTTTCGATCCCCTGCCGGATCATGCCAAGTACTTTAATATGATGGTAATCGTTTTCACTTCTTGGCGCTCAGCGTTGTTTGGTAAGCATTACGACTGGCTCACAGGTGCCAGGATAAATGGACCCGAAGTAACGGTTACTTTCCCGGAAAGGCCGTTATATAACATACATATTGTTGAAAGCAGCATAAAAGACCGTTTAAACTAATCGAATAGGTTTCACACCACATCTGAACTAATCGACCTTCAATGCTGGAGAGTAGTACGACTTATGGACCACCTGTTTGATGTAGTCATTAGGGCGTGCTCCTTGGGAGTGGGGGACCGGGATTCGATCATCGGTCATGTCATACCAAAGACTTAAACATTGGTACTAATTGCTTCCCTCCATCGCATTCAGTGCTGTTTGAATATCATAACGACTAATGCATCCGTATTTAACTCTGATTCATAAATCCATTTAAATTTGTATTAGATATATGTTATTAACGGAATTTACTTTCATCTTTACTGTATGTTTACCTTCTGAATCCGACATTTTGTAACATGGAGGGGAAATTCTTCTACGCGCATGCGCACCGGAAGACGATAGTATGATGATGATAACGCGACAGTATGATTATGATTATGATAACGCGACAGTACGATTATGATAACGCGAAAGTACGATGATGATAACGCGACAGTACGATGATGATAACGCAACATTACAATGATGATAACGCGACAATACGATGTGATAACGCGACAGTACGACGATGATAACGCGACAGCACGATTCTACGATGTTACGATGGTGAAAACGAGACAGTACGATGGTAAAAACATGATAGTATATCGCGTTATCATCATCGTACTGTCGCGTTTTCGTTATCGTAGTTTCGTGAGTTCGCGTTTTCATCATCGTACTATCGAGTATCGCGTTACAGATCAAAACATTCAGATGACCCTGTGAACATTATATTCTTTTTTTTCAAATGTGTAATAAAGTCGAATTTATTATTTACGACACCAAAACGGTAAAGGTATGCTTAATAGTTTGGATTATACGTTAAACACATACTCCACCGACTGCCCAGGTACCAACAATAATACAACCATTGCATAACTACTCAACAAACCTTAACACAATATATCTATCTTACACTAACCTATCTTGTCGATTTCCTCTTCATGTTCTGATCCGTTTTCTCAACTATTCAATATTTTCACAACTTGACATTCTCCATTTTGTTGACCGAGTGTAAAGTGTATACAACTAAAACTGATAAAGACTGACGTCATCATGGTTATCATGAGTCAATACACATTGCAGTTTTATTTTTAACCCTTCCCCATATTCTTAACTTGACGACCCGTAGAGACAACTTTTGAAAACAAGCTGGCACAGGATGAAATTACTCGCTTTCCGAGTTTGCCACATGTGATCTTGTCATGGCTTAAAACATTATTGAAATCACTATTAGTGTCGAAACTGCAAATTAAATTGAGAAATGTAATAGCCACTAATAAACATGTTACCCTTATGAACAACAGGGTTGTGGGTCATTGTTACTAGATAGTAATTTCGTAGCAATAGTAAACGTTTAGATATGTACATGTTTTATGAACATACTTTATTCTTTCGTGCCGAGCCTCGGAAGCTCAGTCGGTAGCGACGCGGGCTGTTATTACATAGGTTGTGAGTTCGAACTCCAGCTCAGCTAACATTATTTCCGACATTTGACAATAACCACTGTGACAAGCGTCATTTATCTGCACCAATTGGCTAACAACTTGTATGTGGAAAGGCATCAAGTTGCTTTGAACGTATGTGTGTCTGTGAACTACGTGTGTGGGAAAGCCATGAAACACATGAGTAGGTAAACTGGACGCCGTGATATGAATGAAAATTGCTGAACACGGCGTTAAACCCAAACCAAACAATTAACCATCATTTCGAAATTAATATAATCCCTGTTATCTAATAACTGCTGAACACATTGACTCCAAATATGTCGTCATATAAAATCAATGTCAATGTACGTCCCAACCTGTTTACCTTGTGTAAATAAACTGATTTGAAATAATTTCATTTTGTTTTATAAATAATGCGTATATTAATACAAGGACCCGTTATGAAGAAGTGGTTTGGTGCACATACAAGCCCCCATATCACCGTAATCGTTATCATCACATTTTGAAAAATGTAACCTTACGGGTTTAAACTGTGTACAAACGGAGTGGACGTAGTAGAAACGTGTAACCGAACGGGCTTAAACTGTGTGCAAACGGAGTGGACGTAGTAGAAACGTGTAACCGAACGGGCTTAAACTGTGTACAAACGGAGTTGACGTAGTAGAAACATGTAACCGAATAGGCTTAAACTGTGTACAAACGGAGTGGACGTAGTAGAAACGTGTAACCGAACGGGCTTAAACTGTGTACAAACGGAGTGGACGTAGTAGAAACGTGTAACCGAACGGGCTTAAACTGTGTACAAACGGAGTGGACGTAGTAGAAACATGTAACAAAACAGGCTTAAACTGTGCGCACACAGAGTGGACGTAGTAGAAACCTGTAACCGAACGGGCTTAAACTGTGTACAAACGGAGTGGACGTAGTAGAAACATGTAACCGAACGGCCTTAAACTGTGTACAAACGGAGTAGACGTAGTAGAAACATGTAACCGAATAGGCTTAAACTGTGTACAAACGGAATGGACGTAGTAGAAACGTGTAACCGAACGGGCTTAAACTGTGTGCAAACGGAGTGGACGTAGTAGAAACATGTAACCGAATAGGCTTAAACTGTGTACAAACGGAGTGGACGTAGTAGAAATGTGTAACCGAACGGGCTTAAACTGTGTGCAAACGGAGTGGACGTAGTAGAAACATGTAACCGAATAGGCTTAAACTGTGTACAAACGGAGTGGACGTAGTAGAAACATGTAACCGAATAGGCTTAAACTGTGTACAAACGGAATGGACGTAGTAGAAACATGTAACCGAACGGGCTTAAACTGTGTGCAAACGGAGTGGACGTAGTAGAAACGTGTAACCGAACGGGCTTAAACTGTGTACAAACGGAGTGGACGTAGTAGAAACATGTAACCGAATAGGCTTAAACTGTGTGCAAACTGAATGGACGTAGTAGAAACATGTAACCGAATAGGCTTAAACTGTGTACAAACGGAGTGAACGTAGTAGAAACATGTAACCAAACGGGCTTAAACTGTGTACAAACGTAGTGGACGTAGTAGAAACATGTAACCGAACGGGCTTAAACTGTGTGCACACGGAATTGACGTAGTAGAAACATGTAACCGAACGGGCTTAAACTGTGTACAAACGGTATGGACGTAGTAGAAACATGTAACCGAATAGGCTTAAACTGTGTACAAACGGAATTGACGTAGTAGAAACGTGTAACCGAACAGGCTTAAACTGTGTACAAACGGAGTGGACGTAGTAGAAACATGTAACCGAATAGGCTTAAACTGTGTGCAAACTGAATGGACGTAGTAGAAACATGTAACCGAATAGGCTTAAACTGTGTACAAACGGAGTGGACGTAGTAGAAACATGTAACCAAACGGCTTAAACTGTGTGCAAACGGAGTGGACGTAGTAGAAACATGTAACCGAATAGGCTTAAACTGTGTACAAACGGAGTGGACGTAGTAGAAACATGTAACCAAACGGGCTTAAACTGTGTACAAACGGAGTGGACGTAGTAGAAACATGTAACTGAATAGGCTTAAACTGTGTACAAACGGAGTGGACGTAGTAGAAACGTGTAACCGAACGGGCTTAAACTGTGTACAAACGGAGTGGACGTAGTAGAAACGTGTAACCGAACGGGTTTAAACTGTGTACAAACGGAGTGGACGTAGTAGAAACATGTAACCAAACGGGCTTAAACTGTGTGCAAACAATGTGGACGTAGTAGAAACGTGTAACCGAACGGGCTTAAACTGTGTAAAAACGCAGTTGACGTAGTGGAAACATGTAACCGAATAGGCTTAAACTGTGTACAAACGTGTAACCGAACGGGCTTAAACTGTGTACAAACGGAGTGGACGTAGTAGAAACATGTAACAAAACAGGCTTAAACTGTGCGCAAACGGAGTGGACGTAGTAGAAACCTGTAACCGAACGGTCTTAAACTGTGTACAAACGGAGTGGACGTAGAAGAAACATATAACCTAACGGCCTTAAACTGTGTACAAACGGAGTAGACGTAGTAGAAACATGTTACCGAATAGGCTTAAACTGTGTACAAACGGAATGGACGTAGTAGAAACGTGTAACCGAACGGGCTTAAACTCTGTGCAAACGGAGTGGACGTAGTCGAAACATGTAACCGAATAGGCTTAAACTGTGTACAAACGGAGTGGACGTAGTAGAAATGTGTAACCGAACGGGCTTAAACTGTGTGCAAACGGAGACGTAGTAGAAACATGTAACCGAACGGGCTTAAACTGTGTGCAAACGGAATGGATGTAATAGAAACATGTAACTGAACGATCTTAAACTATGTGCAAACAGAGTGGACGTAGTAGAAACATGTAGCCGATAGCCGAACGGGCTTAAACTGTGTGCAAACGGAGTGGACGTAGTAGAAACATGTAGCCGAACGTGCTTAAACTGTGTACCAACGGGGTGGACGTAGTAGAAACATGTAACCGAACGGGTTTAAACTGTGTGCAAACGGAGTGGACGTAGTAGAAACATGTTACCGAACGGGCTTAAACTATGTGCAAACGGAGTGGACGTAGTATAAACATGTAACCGAAGAAGCTTAAACTGTGTACACACGGAGTGGACGTAGTAGAAACATGTAACCGAACGGGCTTAAACTGTGTGCAAACGGAATGGACGTAGTAGAAACATTTAACATAACGGGCTTAAACTGTGTGCCAACGGAGTGGACGTAGTAAAAACATGTAACCGAACGGGCTTAAACTGTGTGCAAACGGAGTGGACGTAGTAAAAACATGTAACCGAACGTGCTTAAACTGTGTGCAAACGGAGTGGACGTAGTAGAAACATGTAACCGAACGGCCTTAAACTGTGTACAAACGAAGTGGACGTAGTAGAAACATGTGACCAATCGGCCTTAAAATGTGTACAAACGGAGTGGACGTATTAGAAACATGTAACCGAACGAGCTTAAACTGTGTACATACGGAGTGGACGTAGTAGAAACATGTAACTGAACGGGCCTAAACTGTGTGCAAACGGAATGGACGTACTAGAAACATGTAACCAAACGGGCTTAAAATGTGTACAAACGGAGTGGACGTAGTATAAACATGTAACCAAACGTGCTTAAACTGTGTACAAACGGAATGGACGTAGTAGAAACATGTAACCGAACCTGCTTAAACTGTGTACAAACGGAGTGGACGTAGTATAAACATGTAGCCGAAATGGCTTAAACTGTGTACAAACGAAGTGAACGTAGTAGAAACATGTAACCGAACGGGCTTAAACTATGTGCAAACGGAGTGGACGTAGTAGAAACATGTTACCGAACGAGCTTAAACTGTGTGCAAACGGAATTGACGTAGTAGTAACATGTAGCCGAAATGGCTTAAACTGTGTACAAACGAAGTGAACGTAGTAGAAACATGTAACCGAACGGGCTTAAACTATGTGCAAACGGAGTGGACGTAGTAGAAACATGTTACCGAACGAGCTTAAACTGTGTGCAAACGGAATTGACGTAGTAGTAACATGTAGCCGAACGAGCTTAAACTATGTGCAAACGGAGTGGACGTAGTAGAAACATGTAACCGAACGGGCTTAAACTATGTGCAAACGGAGTGGACGTAGTAGAAACATGTTACCGAACGAGCTTAAACTGTGTGCAAACGGAATTGACGTAGTAGTAACATGTAGCCGAACGGGCTTAAACTATGTGCAAACGGAGTGGACGTAGTAGAAACATGTTACCGAACGAGCTTAAACTATGTGCAAACGGAATTGACGTAGTAGAAACATGTTACCGAACGAGCTTAAACTGTGTGCAAACGGAATTGACGTAGTAGTAACATGTTACGATCTGTTTACGAACTGCATGGACGGGCCAGGAAGGGTTTGATTGAGAATAGAACTTAAAAACTTTGAGCAAGCTCGCAATTATCTGGTAACTTTCCAGTCCTGTAATTAAACTAAGTGACAACGTAGTTAAAACGAGATGGAAGTACGACGAACGTAATAGCCGTTCTTGGATTGTACGTGCTATTATGTGATACGATCGCGCGTCAATTGAAAGTACGAGTGCACACAGACCAGGTCGGTTAAGTGACATACCCATCTTGACCGCACTGCTTCATTAGTGCGTCTTTATTCCGTAAACATATAATGAAAACCAAAAAGTAAGTTCTACACACGTTTGCAACAGGTTTCTATACAGTTTGAAAAGTTCGCAGTATATTCTCAGTACGCTCTACTCGTTTTGATTACGTTTATTACGTTATGATGCAGTTCTTAATACGTCAACCCCGTCTGCAGTGTGATCCGACAAGGTATGGCATACATAGGAGCCGTTTTGTCACTGGTTCATTATTTCGGCACAATATGTTTACAGTTAACATCTGTTCCTGACTTCAATATTATAATAATATATGACTCGAAGCATGGATAATCGTGCAGCTCTTAACATTTTGAATGTTGGTTTCATGGAATTTGTGTTCCAAGTAGAGCAATTATACATTTAGATGGGTAGTAGCTGTATTAACATGTCACGTCTGTGTTGCTCCTCCTTTCCGTGTTGGTCTGATGATCACAAGGATATAATGATCACAGATGGTCTAGATTCTTGTCACAACGGTTGTGGACTTGATCTTTACAGCTTCAATTAGCGAACGAAAATGATGGCTGGCAGAAATTGATATAGCCTTCTGGCCAGGACGTGAATGCAATTACGTGTTCGACGCACCAGGTACGAGATCAGGACGTGGTCAGAACAAAATTTAACGTTTTGAAAACTAGTTTGGTGTAATTTAAGCATACAAAATAGATTTTTCTTGAACATTTTGACAAAATAAGAACTAATTTATAATTTTGCAAAACCGTTATCAATTGTCTAACGTTACATAGATGCTTTCACAAGCTTATGTGGCGGTTGTGTTGCATGTATGTATGTTTGTGATATCAAGTTTATGTTAATTTATGTCCGAAAGTTTGAAAATAATAGAAACGAGAAATACATATTTGCCTATATTTGAGTTTAATAACCTGTAGTGAGATGTACATGCATCCAATCCGAGACCTCTCACGTTCAGAGCGAGTTATGTACCAGCTGTTCTAACTTGGCCGCTTAAGTGTAATTGCTCCAACCGTTCGGATCGCGACATACTTAATTATTTGATTGACTCGGGCTCAACGCCATTTACAACAATTTGCAGTCATATCACGACGGCAAGTTCACCTTCACATGTGTTTCCCAGCTTACTCATACTAGTTCCCCACACAACATATTTTCAAAGAAACTGGCTGTTCCATATACTATTGGTCCATTAGTGAAAGACAAATGACGCTTGTCACGGTGACTTTTGTCAAACATAGGAAATAATGTTTGTCAATCTTGATTCGAACTCACAACCCCTGGATTGCCTAACTTAATATTCACCATCCGCTTCCAAAACTCCAGTGTCGTAGATGTTATAAAAATGCAAGCGATGTTAAACTGTCCGAGCAGGTCCGTCAATGCCCCTTGTTGTAACATGGTCAGACAAACTTGCAGAAGGTACGGTATCATTAAGTATATACTAATACATAATTTGGAGTGAAAACAAACCTATCCAAGTTTTTCTTATCGCTCTAAAGTGCATTGCATAGGTTAGCTCATTGACGTCCAGTTAACATGAAATATGAATACATTTTCATTATTTAATTATTCTCTTACTGTTTATGTGCTTAATCATTTTTGTCTGCAACAATTTTGAAAAACTAAACGTTTCTTCCCAAATGTTGTTGAGATAAAATCCGAGTTTCAGTTTGTTTATCGAATAAGGCCTTGCATTTTGTGATTTTGACCTCGATTCAATTGTCTGTCAAAGTAATTAATCAAGTGTTGGCTAAATCCACCGCTCGCTAATGTGCAAACAAGTTAGCAAAGGAGTATACAAGGTTATTGTAAAATCCTGGGAATACACCAAGTTGTATTGCCTCACACTGAGTGGATCATGTAACAACGCACAAAAGTTAGTTGAGATTCCGAAGTTCAAAATGTGTGACGTTCGTCTCGAGAGTGTCGCCAGTACGATTGTGCATAGAGGATGACAAATAATAAAGACCCTTATCCGAATGAATGCATGAGTCGTTGACCTTGCTATGTGCCAATCGCACAACACCCAAGGTCATAATTGCCTTGAAGTGATCACTTAGCATATTAAATTATTAGCAGAAAAAAACGAGCCTACACTTACATTCAATTATTAAAGGTGATAAGCGAGTTTGGGGCTAAACTAAGTATATGCAGTAACACGATAACAATGGTTGTAGTATGTCATCCTTTACCAAAGAATGTTTTTTTGATCTGAGTTATCTTCATATTTAAACCTGATTGATTGAAGCATTTGTTTACGGTTTAACGCCATTTTCAACCAGTCATTTCACGTAGGCCGGATAGACAGTTAGCTCATTGATGGTTTACATATTTAATAGCACGGTGGCCAGCTCAAACAAGAAGGAGTTGCACGACTTTTATTTCAACGACTGTCCGAAGTTCATAAAGTCTGGAGTACGATAAACACAAGGTCTCCCGACTTTCCAAGTACCAACAATAATACGACGAGCGTACATTTAATCAATAAAACATAACATAACATATCGATATTTTACTTACCTATTCTGTCGATTTCCTCATCCCATTCAAATCTGTTTTTATAAACAAATCAATATTTCAACAACTTGACAGTCTCCATTTTGACGATACTCCCACAATAGATAACATTTACATCACTTGATAATTATGTTATCGTATTTCAATTTATATTGAAGTTTTAT
The DNA here is from genome assembly GCA_031761405.1 of Serripes groenlandicus. Lineage (NCBI taxonomy): Eukaryota > Metazoa > Mollusca > Bivalvia > Cardiida > Cardiidae > Serripes > Serripes groenlandicus. The sequence goes on from JASEVX010000002.1 coordinate 15,000,805, forward strand.
CTTTAACCTTTTCCCACATATTCCTCGTATATCAATCGCTATGGACCTGCGACAGACGACTTTAAGAAACATAGGCTAGAGTTAAAATCTCTCATAATGACCATGTTCAATGAATTACCTTTGCCCTATAGATATTTTTATTTATGGAGTTTTCCATAATTTTGCCTAGATTTTTCATCAAAGTTATTGTATTTGAGAAAGGGTTAATACACATCGACACAGGCCAAACAACAACCGTATAAGCGTTCTATATTACAGATGCAGTTGTTTAAAACGACTGGTGAAACATTGCTGATGTATTTGTTTCACAAGGCAAGACATACAACTATGAGGTAAGTTAGCTAAAAACGTTCAGAACTGAATTTCCTGAAGTAGACTATTCCATGTTCAAACATGAGGCGACCCCATTTTGCATGTAATATGAGCTGTGTAATATTGTGATAACTAAAGGGTAAACCATGATGATTTCAGGTGAGCCAGTATCGAGCTGTCTCACACTGATATCAGTGATCTGTATTGTTTGCTAAAACCTTAATTATTGCCATTTACGCTGCCAGAGCTTAACTTATGTGTTTTACATCGATTGGGAATCAAACTTTCAGCTTATATCACTCAATCGGATCCGAATATGTAAGTTAGCTATGAACTCCTAGTGTAAGAAATACCATTGACAACTAATTGATTGATTGATAATGTTATTTATTGATTTATTTATTGGCTGAGTACGCTGTTTTCAACAATATTTATGTCATATCACGGAGGCCTGTTCAGATAACCTTGCCTTTGATGGCTGTTACTTAACAGTACTCCATACAGCAGTTGTTCCAAGCAACTGGCTGCATCTCCACATACACTGTTTGTCTAATGATGGAAGACGAATAGCACTTGTCGTATTGACGTTTGTCAAACGTCGGACTAAATGTTCGACGTGCTTCGGTTCGAACTCACAACCCCTAGATTGACAGCCCCCTTCGCTACTATTTATAACTCGCAAATCGTTAGATTGACAGCCTGCGTCACTACTATTTCTGACTCACAACCACTGGATTGACGGCCTGCGTCGCTAATACTTCTAACTAACAATCGTTGGATTGACACTTCGCTAGCGGGACTCGGCCGTTTACAGAATGGACAGAAAGGGAAAATAGCTTCTCCAGAAAGTGTCCGTCCGTACGAAAAGGTAAAAACACGTTGACAGAATCTTCTAATTCGCTTTTGAAAACAACATGTAAATGGTGAAGATCTTTAGTTTGATTTCTTCTTTGTCCACAGCGTTTCAAACTATATTCTATTATTTATCATTTATTTATAGAACATTTCCACGTATTTGCCCAGACCATTTTACAAAGCCGTCTGCTGCAACTTTGTTCTTTGGAAAAATGAGGTATACATTTTCAATCGATTCAATTGTAGGGATGGATGTAAAATGTTTTGTTGTTTTGTTTAACGCCGATTTCAACAAATTTTCTGTTATTTGCGGCGTTTCCTGGGTAAGTTACCAGGACTTCTGGTGCAATGATGCTGACACCAAGCAATCAGTCGTTATGTTGACCCCGCACCCCTGACCACCAAGGACAGCAGTCATTACTACCATTTATAAAGTATTTGGTATAACCCGGCCGGGTATCAAACCCACGACCTCCCGCACCGGAAGATGACGTTCACCACCGAGGTGGTTGGTTTGTATCGTGTAAAAATGTGCAAACGAACATGTAAGAAAGATACACATTCAAATACATTTAACGTAAATAACATAAGGTTTTTCAGAATACATTAATGATAATCTGAATATACAGAACAAGAAAAGCAATTAAAAAAAGACTATTTTCTTATCAGAGTGTATTTGTTGTATTGAGATGTTACGCCGTTTTCAACATTATTTCAATGATATCACGCCGACAATTCACTTATATACAATTGTGTTAATTGGAGAAACTGCTCAAAACGAACATATTTTCCTTTTGTCACAATGTTTTAAACTACTTTAAGTATTATATGCATTCAAAGTTGATTGTTTTATCGTAAGTCACCGAATAAACAGCTATATGCCTATGTGCCTTGAATGACAAGATGGATAGATAAAGTTGCCGTATGTACACTACCAAAGATTAACAGTAGTACTAGATCTGTATTGCATCATTTTAAGCCGATTATTGTTGCATGTAAGCTGTTTACAACTTGAAACAAATGTGTATACAAATAGAACAATTAGTGCTATCATACAAAAGTGCATGCATACATTTAACTATACAGTATGTATGCTTATATTAGCTCAAATTCCCCTGAGACGGAATGTGTTGGACGGAATTAGCCTACGCGGACTACGCAGGTTAATTTGGGTCGATACATTACGCAGATACCATAATGTTGGTTTTCTCATGGAACGGATCATATAAACATTAACATAATACAAAGTGATGTATAATAACAGAATGTCTTTTTCGAGAAATTGGGGATGTAATATATGGGTGTAAAATTCACATATATGTACAGTTATTCGTGAAAGCGATCACATAGGCCATGAACACATAACATATGCTTGATATTGAACCTTGTCGAAAACAAAACACGAGACATACAAGCGTCCATGAAGGTACAGGTTTGTAGATAAAGCTGAAGTATGTACACTTTGATAGATTACAATGTAGCATTAATATTTTATTTTTATGTCTGAGTGTTGTAATATACAAACTATCGATATAAGTCTAAACCATGAACAGTGAGTGGAATGATGACTAACCCCACTTAACCGCACACAGCATACAGCAAATCTGCAGCAGACGACTTTGAAATAATCTATGCAATAAATATGGAAAACCTCTATATACGATATATAATTGAAAACATTGTGACAAAAAGAGAAACTGCTCATTATGAGTAATTTCTTCTATTGCCACAATAGTTTCAAAAAGTCGTCTGCTACATATGTTTATTGCTGTTTTACGCTGCTTTCAACACTATTTCAGTTATATCACGGCGACAGCTCACTTACTCATTATCCCTTGGTAAACAAACCAGTACTACAATGAAAATATGCCTTGCACAAGGGCACTCCACCATGACCGTCGTGCAGCGAGCGACTGGGGATCGAACCCGGGACGCCTGAATTCAAATCCCCGACGCTGAACAATCGACCACGGCGGATTCCTGTCTGCTACAGAAGCGTCAGGTTTAAATATTCCACTGACAAATTAGACTATGAGCACACTTAGACACTTGATACTACGCGGTAAACTGATAGGTGAGACCGGATAAGATAAAGGTGAGACAATACATTAACTAACTTCAACCCTTATATTCGATAGGGAGATTTAAAACTAGTCAGATGTCCAATTTCAGACGAGGAGCTACCAGAACTACGAATATTACTGATTGGTAAGACGGGGCATGGGAAGAGCGAGACAGGACATTCAATACTGGGCAAACCTGTCTTCCATACTTCCGATGGAGCAGCTTCATGCACAACTATAAGTATAGCCAAGGTCACCGTTTATTTCCAGATCATAATTTAGTTTGAACTTAGTAATTTCTCATTTATTTCGAAACAAACTTTAAGCTTATATGAATGCTTTCAGTGCTGAGTTTCATTACGTAAACTATTCCATGTTCAGATAGCGGGACCCTGTTTGATCTGTTATAAAAATGTTGGAATAGTTTGATAACTAAAAGGCAACCAATGCTGATTTAAGGTGAGAAAGATCGATATGCGCAGCCGAACCTGAATGTGTATTGCTTACAGAAATCGCAATAAGCCTTAGGTACTGAATGAGTAAAGGATGATCGATCCAGCTATTTATTTGATTTGAATCGGGGGCCATTTTACATTTATAAGAGACAAACGCTCCAACGTTTCATTACTATCTTCCACGATCATCATTTAATGATATGTATATAACAATGATTGCTTAAAGATTAGTGCAGTCAATGCACGGCTTTCAACTAATTTCTTAATGACATGACACAACCTTCTTTAACAATGCACCGCCTCGGTGGTGTAGTGGTAGAGCGTCCGCCTCGAGTGCGGGAGGTCGAGGTTTCGATCCCCAAATACTTTAAGAGTGGTAGTTAGGACTTCCCTCCCTGACGATCAGCGATACGTGGTTAGCATTACATTTGACTGGCTGGTTCTGGATAAAAGGACCAGTAGTACTTGTAACTTAACCAGGAAACTCCGTGATATAACTGACAATTGGTTGAAAGCGACGTATAAAAGAAACAATCAATCAACTTTCAACAATGAAATAAGTATTTGTAAACATGTTAATTTGAATATAATCTCGTGATCATCGTTATCTGTATATACATTTTATTTAGTTACCAATATATATTTACATAGAAATCATACAAATGGATATACACCATGCAAATTGAAAAAAAACACGATAGGTTGTTTTAAAACGTATAGAAACAAAGCTCTATTAACACATTTAAATAAACATACGGGGTAACCCAGGCGTGATATGTTAACTGTATCATAACACACTGGGAAAAGTAACTTAAGTACATCTCAATACTTTCACTTATCAACTGTTGATACAATGCGTCTGTAGTTTATACTGTATATACTGTTTTCGTCATGCAACCATTATGTAATGTATTTATATCTTTTCTATTTTATTCACAGTCTTCCAATAGGTTTGGTTGCCACATACGAGTTTCGGACACGCCAGGATTTTTTGACACAGAAATGACCACGGAATTGACCACACATTCTGAATTACTTGCTAATCTTAGACACATGCTACTTCAATGCTTATTAGAAACAACGCCTGGACTAGATGCAATACTTTTTGTGCTCAAAACTCAAAGTCTGTTTTTTGAGTGGTTCGGTAAAAGAGACAAAAAGTATGCTCATTTAGTCTTAACGCACAGCAATTCCGGCAATGAAGCGAGGCAATATCTTACGAATCAAGGCAGTAAGACGGAAAAACCGTGACCGTTCCTACACTGATGAAAAGTATGCAGTTGTTTATCATATTACACTGATCAGGGACCCCCTTGATATTTCACATGACTCATTAAACATAATGGCAAAGGTCGAACCTGGTATTAAACGCTTACTTCAGTCAAACGCTTCTGAATTCATCGAAGATAATGATGGAATGCAACGAGAAAAGAATCCACGGGTCAACCTTCAAATAATCGATGATTCTCTAAATGAATCTGGACTATACCATCCACACCAGTCAGGGACGAATGAACATTCTGGCAGAAACATGTCAGGAAAGTTGTCGCGGATATGCTTTAAAGGACATTTCTTTTTCCGCTTCGTCGTCAGATGAATCTGAAGGTGGGAATCACCCTCGCAGATGCATATCGGTTAAGTCACGGGACACTTACCGCGAAATTAGTTCATATGACAAGTCTGATTCCGCTTCCTCGTCAGATGAATCTGAAGGTGGGAATCACGTCCAGTCAAACCCTCGAAGATGCACGTCGGTAATGTCATGCGACAGTTATCGTAGCGATACTTTAAAGGACATTTCTTATTCCGCTTCCTAGCGGTGGGATTCACATTCAGTCAAACCATCGCAGATGCATGCAGGCTAAGTCACGCGACACATATCGCGAAGATAGTTCATATGACAAGTCTGATTCCGCAGCGTCGTCAGATGAATCTGAAGGTGAGAGTCAAGTCCAGTCAAACCCTCGCAGAGGCATGCCGGTTAAGTCACGCGACACATATCGCGAAGATAGTTCATATGACAAGTCTGATTCCGCAGCGTCGTCAGATGAATCTGAAGGTGGGAGACACATCCAGTCAAACCCTCGCAGAGGTATGCCGGTTAAGTCACGCGACAGTTATCGAAGAGATACTTTAAAGGACAAGTCTGATTCCGCAGAGTTGTCAGATAAATCTGAAGGTGGGAGACACGTTCAGTCAAACCCTCGCAGAGGCATGCCGGTTAAGTCACGCGACAGTTATCGTATAGATACGTTAAAGGACAAGTCTGATTCCGCAGAGTTGTCAGATGAATCTGAAGGTGGGAGACACGTCCAGTCAATCCACTCGAAGAGGCATGCCGGTTAAGACACGCGACAGTTATCGTATAGATACTTTAACGGACATTTCTTATTCCGCAGAGTCGTCAGATGAATCCGAAGGTTGGAGTCAATTTCAGTCAAACCTTCTTATTACAACTGATGACACAACTGACAACAAAACGAAGAAGAATACAGAAGCGACAATGATTCCGGAATCAAGAACGGCAAAGTTGACAAAAAGATACGGTTATTCAGGAGGATGAAAAATAATTTGTGTAAGCTTGGTTACATTATAAGGGACTTTTTGTTTAAGTTAGTTGTGTCTCTGTGTTGTTGTGGTAAGAGTACCATAGAAAGTGATTAGCACAAGGATTTGGTAATGTTCTTAATGATAATAGTGTTTTAAACGCATAAAAGTGACAATTCTTAAATAGACAATATCAAAATATCCAAGGTTATTGCGTGAATATGAGAACATATTGTGTTGCGACTCTCTTCTCTACATAGCACTGCGAAAGTAACTTGTCTAATAAAGGCCCTGTCACACTACAACGTATGGACTTAACGTATGCCGAACGAATGATTTTTTTTTGAAAAAGTGTCCATACGCCGGCATACGTCGACCCGGGTACCTAAAAATCAAATTTGTTGTGGATTGGTCGCATACATAACGTATACACAACGAATCTAACGTATACAGAACGTATGTCCAACGTATGTCCAACGTATGTATAGCGTATCTTTAACTTATACATAACTTATGGGAGCGTATCTGGGCGTATTTTCAACGAGTGTCTGACGTTCTCGACGAATGTCCAGCGTATGGGTAGCCTATGAGTAGCGCATGCACAACGTGCTTGGTGTGTCTAACACTCACGTGACATAACAGTACAAATACCTCGCCGCTTTTTAGGAATTTCCTCATTCAGTCAGCATCTACGTACCATGCCACCCAAACGGTCTAAGGCACTTTCCAGAGAGAGAGGCAGAGGGAAACTCAGTATGCATCAACCTTCCAAACCATCACCACCACCTGAAGAACAGCAAGACCAGCTTGATCAGCATGTCCAGTCAAACCAGCCTGACCAGTGCAACCAACCTGCCAATGACTCTCCTCCTACCAGCCGATCGCAATCGAGAGAACCTCGCTCACCGACTCCTCCATCCCGTGAAGGCTCTGTCGATTCTGTTGCCTCCAACTCCACCAGCCAGCCTAATCAGCTGCAGGCAAAGAAGAGGGCTAAGAAGATTGTTTTTTCACTCAACGCAGAACAGGAGGAGAGTATGCTGGAGTTCTTGCAAGTACATCCAATGATCTGGGACTGCAAATTAAGTGGGTACAGGCGAACTGACCTTAAGGCCAAGCTTTGGGAAGACCAGGGTGCTAGTATGGAACAACCAATAAAATGTAAGTACAACATTTGATACATATTTTGTCTTGAATATTTAACCTTTTCACATTCAAAATGAATACTAGTATTGTGTTTATGTAAAATGTGCCTACGAGTATGTTGAGAAATGTGTCGTTATGTTGAAACATGTAAATGTAGACTAAGAAATTAATTTGCGACCAACATGGACTTGCCTAATTTGGCATCGTAATTGTTAATGTTTTCATTGGACTCATATCAATCCCTATTTGTATTTTCAGCTCAACATCTTCAAGGATGGTTCAAGTCACTCCGGGATACACATACCAGGCTGCACAAGAAGAAGAGTGGTGACGGCGCTCCTGGTGAGCTGACCGAGAGGGAGCTATGGATCAAAAACAACTTCGATTTCCTGAATTCCGTCATCAGACACCGTCCGGAGCCTTGTAAATCTGTAAGTTTCGCTTAAAAATCACACTCGTTACAATTTAAATAATTAATTATCTTTCTGCCAGGCTTGTGACCTCACGACGTTTAGGCCTTAAAGGCCCACACTACCTTTGTATATTAATGTTACATAATATATAGGTGATTTTTTTCTTTGCATATGATGAAAGGCAATAACTCTTATAACAAAACTGCCAAAAAGTTGGTTAAAATCAATTCACAACTAATCAAACTAGACCATTTTAAACGAAAAATGTGCAGCACAGCGTCATTTGTTATGGGTTTTCGCGATAATTATGTCAAAGATATAAAACGCTAATTTGAACGATACGCTGTTTACATTTTTGTTTACAATAGGTGTATTGTGTGCTAAAATCATAAATCAAAATCATTATACATTCAATGCAAGCTTAGAATCTCGGACTGCATAGTCAAAGATCATGATTTCAATACCAAATTCACTTTTTTTTAACAATATGATAAAGGTGTATCGATCAAAATATCGTTTGGGATTTATACATTAGTATTCATACCAGATAAAGTTGATCAACAGACCAGCTTGTTTTGTTAAATATAATAGCTTATTGGTCAATTGAACAAAATAAAAGTATTTTGTGACTTTAAGGGGTTTCTCTCCTGTATACACCATCATATCTCAAGATATGTGAGGTAACGTGATTATCCTACTTTTTAAAGTAATTAAAACTGATTGAATGGTAAAAGTTAATGTAACTTCAGCCTAATGATATGTTTTTTCAAGGAAGGTCAGAAAAAACGGATAAAGTTATTCTCCTTACCGTAAACGCCACCATTTGCAATGAAAATATGAGTTTTCTTTCAAACCCAAGACAGAATCAATTACAAGGAATTACACATTCCTACTAATGTATTATGATAGCCAGTATGCCAATTAAGGGCAACGAAGACGAAAACTCGTAAATTATTATGTTATTTGCATGGAATTAAATGATTAATTCAATATTTTGCCAATTTGTGCAGGAAAAAAATGTTTTTTTCAAACAAATGTTTCAATATTGTAAAAGTTATATAATCTTTTATGAATGTTCGTCTTCCTTGCCCTCAATTAACATACTGCGTTTTAAATTAAACGTGTGTGTATTTAATATTCTTCGTATTTAAGACTGCCTTGGGTTTGAAAAACGGTTAATTTTTATCAGTATACTTTGGCTTATAAAAGCATCTTTTTACACATTATATTAAATATTGACATTGTTTTTTGTGTTGCATGCTTTTTTCTTTTGTTGAAAATCAATTACACTTTTATCAATAAGTTTTAATACATAAAATAACTCATTCTCACATGCTCTTACTGTTTTACTTCAAATTTGTATCCACCTTGTAAATGTGTATATTGGAACCACCTTAAGTATGTTTTATAATCTGATTTTTTTTAATGTTCCTAAAATTTATTATTTTGTCTTTGCAGGTGAAGGCCACAATTGAAGAACACCAGGGGGACTTGTGTGCTGCAGAGACTGCCTGTGTCGAGGTTGGTGTTGCCTTGGATGACGAAAACATGCCAACAGTGACCAAGGGCAAGGGCAAGCGTTTGCAGGAAGACCGTGAAGATGCGTTGTTGACCTCCCTCCAGAAGAGAGTCCAGCAAAGTGGAGAGCTTCTCGCAAGTCTGCAGCCTGCAGCCCAGCAGCCAGTCACCACCAGGACAGCCTTCGCCAACTATGTTCGTGACAGCCTCATCAGCATGGGCAAGCCAAAGTTCAAGAAGGCGAGATCGGCCATTAACTGTTTACTATCTGAATTGATGGCGGAGGACAGCGAAGATGACATTCCAAGTGCTGGTCCCTCCATGCCAAGCGCCAATATGGGCTTCATTGTTCCTCAAGTTCGTCCGAGGTATGGCTCTTACTCCAGTTCATCCCGTGCCTCAAAATCCCCCTACCCGTCATCAGGTGATCAGTACCAGCCAGCTCCACAGATGTGGAAACCACAACCCCCTCAAGCTTCTGTATGGGCATCACAGTCCCAAGAGTACATGGATTCCTACTGGCAAGAGCAACCGCAACAACAGCAACATACCTCTACCTCGGTTGCTAGTGCTATTGGCTCAGCTTCCCAGACACTGACACCCCTGGACACGAGTTTGGTAGGGAGTTTGAACCAATCAAACACTTCAAACATTTCTGGTTCATCTGATTTATCGGACATGATTGTCACAAATACTGAATTAAACACGCGACGCTAAATGAACAGTGATAGAGACCAGGAACACAACTCGTAGAGACCAGTAGGAGTTGTTATTTTTGTGAATTTTAGTCTTTGTGTCATTACTATCGTTTTTCATTATTATTTCATGCATTATAGTTGATCAGTTGATCAGTTGAACATTTGAAGTTTATAAATTTAACAAGGTACACAACTAAACGAGACAAGTAGGATTTGTGATTGTTGTGACATTTACAATGTACCATTACTATCATGCGCCATTATTATTATTGTTGATCAGTTGATCAGTTGAAGTTTAATAAAAAAATTGTGAAAGTACTAAAGTATTTAAAAATGTATCCATGTGTACAGTAGATCCTCCATTACCCAACCACCTATCAATTGACAAGTAATGATATGAGTATAGTAGACACTCAGTTATATGATGTCATTACTTAGGGATTACCTTTTTTGTCCGGCGTCTGTCCGTCCGTCCGTCCGTCCGTCACACTTTTTGCGTCATACGTCTTTCGTCACGTTTTATTGCCCCTTTTCTATCAAAAATACATTTAATCGAATAACTTCTTTTCTACGTGAAGGATTTAATTGAAACTTCAGACAAATGTTTATATCAATATGTGTGATGGGTACACAAAAGAGGGGTAATCCAAATATTTTTGTGACAAGGCGACGGCATGCGAGATCACTCCATTCTAGTAATCATAGATTAAACAAACCAATGTGGAGGAAGCGTTGTCCAGGGGTAGAGTGTACAACCTTGGATCCGAAGGTCGTAGGTTCGAATCCCATCTGCGCCGAGATTGGACTTCATGTATTTTACAACCCACAAAATGGGCACGAGTACTGGTCGATTTGTTCACCCAGGACGCAGTCATCGAGAATGACTTAGCTAAGTTGTAAGAACTTGTTCCTAATCGATGTAAAATAAATACGGTAGGTTTAAACAAAACAAACCAAGGGTTTATTTTAAAACACACACATTTATTACGATAGACATATGTAATGTGATAATAACACTATAATTCAACCATGTGGGAGTTCAACAAGACCAGTGAAATGTTCCTTTTTTACCACACATTTAGATCATACTGTCTTGCCACGGAACTGCACCGGCTGGAGAGTTGACCCAGTGCTTGATCAGATTTCTCTGTTTCTTTCCTTCCCTTGAAGAGGTGTTGGGGGCAGTCACTGTTTGGGTGTCCTCCAAGTTACGGTCCGCTCTCCATTCTCCTGGGACGAAATTACGGTTCTCATTCTCTGCACGGTCAAGCTGCTGATTCTGGAGTTGTGGATACCGGATCCTCATCAGATTATGCAAAACCATGCATGCTTTGACGATGAGCTTGACGGTGGAAGGGTCATGCTGCATTGTAGTCAGTAGAATCTGGAATCGGTTTGCCAGGATACCGAAGGCATTCTCTACTACTCTTCTGCTTCGAGAAAGCCTGTAGTTGAAGATCCTTTCATCGTTTGTCAAACCCCGGTGACCGTACGGTTTCATCATGGTCGTTCAGAGGGCGAAGGCATCGTCGCCGATGACGAAGTAGGGCACATCCTGGGTGTCGTTGGGGAGAGGTTCTGGGTCCGGGAAACCTATGGTACCAGCTTCAGCGCATTCCTTCAGCTCACAGTCATTGTAAATCTGAGCGTCTGATGCTGATCCCATACCACCGACATCTGCCCAGATGAATTTGTAGTCTGCATCTACAAGCGCCATAAGTACAATGGAGTAGAATCCTTTGTAGTTGTAGTACATGGATCCACTCTTTGGAGGACTCCGGCAGGCAACATGCTTCCCATCAAGTGCTCCACATGTATGAGGCAAGTTCCATTTTTGAAAAAAATGGTCAGCAATGGCACGCCATCCATCAGAATGGGTGGGGCAATTCATCACCTCGCTAAGGTATTCATCAATGATGGCCTGACAGACTTCTCGGACGAGGAGTGACTGCGTGTTGTGAGGTACTCTCCACCCGAACTTCATCGATGCATACTTGCTCCCACAGGCAAGGTGACGCAGAGTCAGGGCAAGCTTCATGCCAGGCTCGATGGGTTCCCTGTAACTAGTATGTCCTTTGGTTATCCGGGGACCCACTCTGGTTAGCAGTTCGTCAAACATTTCTGGAGGCATACGCATGAAGTTGTGGAAGGATGCCCTGTCCTCGTTACGGAGTTCCACAAGAAGCTGGTCATATATGCCAAACTGACGTCGTCTACCGATCCATGGTCTGATCCAGAACCTCCTCCTTCTAGCTCTTCGCCTCCTCCTTTTAATAATGGCACGGACCTGTGCGAGTTCTAATTGATTGATGTCATGCTGATGTTGGAGAACGGCTAGTTGGTATGTATCCATCCTCTCTGGTTGAACTGCTCAATGGTAGTACCGATTGAGTTACACATGGACCCTATATATATACACTATATTGTTGTAACATATGTGTTGGCTATAAACACGCAAGTTGTTGTTGTTGTTATATACCCCGCCTGTAAAACGCTCATTGTACGCCAAAGGAACGCTAGCTATACGGTAGATATACGTTACATACGTTACTCAATCGCCTAGCATACGTACAATACGTTTGAATACGTCAATACACGTTTCAAATACGCCAACATACGTTATAAACACGTTAGAAATACGTTAGAAATAAGTTACTCAATCGTTGTCAATAAGTTAGCTGTACGATACACCCTCCGCTGACGTATGCCTAACATACCAGCAACGTACCTCTAGCGAGTTTCAACGTATTTCTAACGTACCTCCAACGTATCTATAACGTATGCTTAACCTATGAAATATACGTTGTCATACGCTCAAAAGTTTTGAACATACCCAAAACATTTTTTTGTCTCGGCGTTCATGAACGTATGACAGCGTATGACAGCGTGCTGATAACGAACACCTAACGTACCCCTAACCTATATCAACGTACACCAACGTATTGGCAAAAAATCTCATACGCTGGCATACGTTAAGGCCATACGTTGTAGTGTGACAGGGCCATTATACACAATACTTTCGCGTACAGTTGAAATAACATTATATATTGAAAACACACATGAAATTTGCATGTAAAATGATTTTGTATAATGTGTTTGTATAAATTCTTTGCCTACTAATAACTTGTTTTTTCTATACAATAAATGCTTTTTACATTGTTTGTACATGTTTTTTGTTACATATTTTTCTATACAAAAAATGCGTGTTATATTGTTTGTATTTTCTTACATGTTTTTCTATGTTTATATGTTTGCGATATGTATATAATATGTCAATGGTCAAAGGCAAAATGCTTTGCCAATGTATTGAATCTTTAAATACCTTTCAACGTATAATTCCCTAAAAGAAAGTATTCCCTGTTCAAATTCGGACGGCTACATATTCCATCGATAAGAGTTTTGTAATATTTTGATAATTCGAGGGCAAACAATGCTGTTTTCAGGTTAGAAAGTCCTTGACGAGCTCACACACCTGAATCTATATTGTTTGCAAAACCGTCAATATTGCCAATGGCGCTGAAAGCGTATGGATGCATTTTATGTTTGCTTTATCGAATTTTCCCGAAGCCCTAGCAAAGATTTTGCAACTGTGTATTTTAATCATAACTTGCAAATTGAAAGGCTCATAATGCATTTCCATTAATCTGCATTCTCATTTACTGAAACAAGTGTTGATCACTAAAGCACCAGCTGATCAGAAACTGTTAGTAAGTTTTAAAAAGACTTGCGGAGATCACAAACATATTGAGTAATTTTTCTATTCATATGTTTCCTGGTTTTCTTACACTAATACACAACACAACATACATTCCAAGCAATCCCGAACATAGAGCACTCTGTATCAGATAACATTTAAAAAATATTATAGGAAACGAAGTAACAATTCAGAATAACATGTTTCTCATTTCGCATCAATGTTTTATAAAAACATAAATCAAGTTTCCCAAAACGTTTCATTCTCGTATGTTGTTCTTTTCTAGATAAAGACAGCTCTCAAAATATCAAATCGGGTAAACAGTGAAACTGAAACGTGTACGGTATAAAAATGAACTGGGGGGTTAACCTTTTCCGAAATACAATAAAATGCAGTAGACAACTTTGAAAACAAACTGACAAAACTATGTCTCTTTCAATAAAAAGTATAATTATTGAAGACAGTTTAAAACATTGTGGCAAAGTGAGAAATTGTTCATAATGAGCAATTGCTTCTTTAGTTAAAGGTTTGTAAAATATGTCTGCTGTAGAGGCGTCAACAACCGTCTATACATTGATAATTTATATATTTGTTTCGTGTCGGATCATAGGGGCCCGTTACGCTACTTTTAAAAATGTATATTCTATTATATATAGACAATGGATGTAACTTCCTCGTCAGCCGAATTTGACACATGTTTGCAATTTGGTACGATACAAGAGTATAAACGACAATCGATGGTCAAGATTCTCTCACACTTATAGACACAATTTGACGCAGAATTGCATTGTGATAGCAAACACCATTATAAACGACGAGCGATGGTCAAGATCTTTTTCCCACTTAGCGATGCAATTTGACACATGTTTGCATTTTGTTACAATACAACATCATAAACGACGAGCGAGGGTCAAGATCATTTTCCCACTTAGAGATGCAATTTGACACATGTTTGCATTTTGTTACAATACAACATTATAAACGACGAGCGAGGGTCAAGATCGTTTTCCCATTTATAGACACAATTTGACGCATGATTGCATTTTGGTACGATACAACATTATAAACGACGAGCGAGGTTCAAGATCATTTTCCCACTTAGATAGGCAATTTGACGCATGTTTGCATTTTGTTACACTACAACATTATAAAAGACGAGCGAGGGTCAAGATCGTTTTCCCATTTATAGATGCAATTTGACCAATGTTTGTATTTTTTTGATACGATTCAACATTATAAACGACGAGCGAGGGTCAATATCCTTTTCCCATTTATAGATGCAATTTGACCAATGTTTGTATTTCTTTTGGTACGATACAACATTATAAACGACGAGCGAGGGTCAATATCCTTTTTCCATTTATAGATGCAATTTGACTAATGTTTGTATATTTTTGGTACGATACAACATTATAAACGACGAGCGAGGGTCAATATCCTTTTTCCCATTTATAGATGCAATTTTACCAATGTTTGTATCTTTTTGGTACGATACAACATTATAAACGACGAGCGAGGGTCAATATCCTTTTCCCTTTTATAGTTGCAATTTGACCAATGTTTGTATCTTTTTGGTACGATACAACATTATAAACGACGCGCGAGGGTCAATATCCTTTTCCCATTTATAGATGCAATTTGACCAATGTTTGTATCTTTTTGGTACGATACAACATTATAAACGACGAGCGAGGGTCAATATCCTTTTCCCATTTATAGATGCAATTTGACCAATGTTTGTATCTTTTTGCTACGATACAACATTATAAACGACGAGAGAGGGTCAGTATCCTTTTCCCATTTATAGATGCAATTTGACCAATGTTTGTATCTTTATGGTACGATACAACATTATAAACGACGAGCGAGGGTCAATATCCTTTTCCCATTGATAGATGCAATTTGACTAATGTTTGTATCTTTTTGGTACGATACAACATTATAAACGACAAGCGAGGGTCAATATCCTTTTTCCCATTTATAGATGCAATTTGACCAATGTTTGTATCTTTTTGGTACGATACAACATTATAAACGACGAGCGAGGGTCAATATCCTTTTCCCATTTATAGATGCAATTTTACCAATGTTTGTATCTTTTTGGTACGATACAACATTACAACGACGAGCGAGGGTCAATATCCTCTTCCCACTTAGAGATGCAATTTGACACATGTTTGCATTTTGGTACGATACAACATTATAAACGACGAGCGAGGGTCAAGATCATTTTCCCACTTAGAGGGGCAATTTGACGCTGTTTGCATTTTGGTACGATACAACATTATAAACGACGAGCGAGGGTCAAGATCATTTTCCCACTTAGAGGGGCAATTTGACGCTGTTTGCATTTTGGTACGATACAACATTACAACGACGAGCGAGGGTCAAGATCCTTTTCCCACTTAGAGATGCAATTTGACGCATGTTTGCATTTTGGTACGATACATCATTATAAACGACGAGCCAGGGTCAATATCCTTTTCCCACTTAGAGATGCAATTTGACGCATGTTTACATTTTGGTACGATACAACATTATAAACGACGAGCGAGGGTCAAGATCCTTTTCCCACTTAGAGATGCAATTTGACGCATGTTTGCATTTTGGTACGATACATCATTATAAACGACGAGCGAGGGTCAAGATCCTTTTCCCACTTAGAGATGCAATTTGACACATGTTTACATTTTGGTACGATACAACATTATAAACGACGAGCGAGGGTCAAGATCCTTTTCCCACTTAGAGATGCAATTTGACACATGTTTACATTTTGGTACGATACAACATTATAAACGACGAGCGAGGGTCAAGATCCTTTTCCCACTTAGAGATGCAATTTGACACATGTTTACATTTTGGTACGATACAACATTATAAACGACGAGCGAGAGTCAATATCCTTTTCCCACTTAGAGATACAATTTTACGCATCATAATTATCATATTGAGCCGTTCCATATGAAAACCAACAGCGTAAAGTATCGATCCGGATCAGCCTAAGCATACCACGCAGGCTAAACCGGACAGACACATTTCGCCTCCGATGGATTATCTGTTTCTGAACCCTTTATTTATAACTCCCCACCCCCCTCATGTGTCGGCCCGGATAAGCCTGATCTGACTCGATACATTACGCATAGGTCATAATGTTGGGTTTCTCGAGGGACGGCTCATATATACTTTTATTTATAGAGATTTCCATGTTTTCTTCCAAACGTTTTCAAAGTCGTCAGCAGCAGATTTAGTGTTTGTGGGAAAGGGTTAAGCCAATGTGAGTCTTTGCAGACGTATCTTCAATGGTTTGTTTTCCATCATGAAGACATACATACATAGATAAATACAACAGTTTATATACGCTCCGAAACGTATAAACATGCCGATCCAACAGTCACTGTCCGCTGTAATTACACATATGATATGTAAACAATTTCATGAAAACGTAAAATAAAACTTAATGAAATGCGTCTGATTTGCAAAAACAAAACAAAAATAAAGTTAATTGAACGCGTCTGACTTTGTAAATACGTCAAGTAACACTTTATGGACTGCGACTGCCTGCGTGGCGTTTTATTTCTACCTGAATTAAATGTAAGGTACATGAACAGTATGTGTGCATGTTTACATTAAGGAACGTCATCAACAGTTGTGTAATGTATTGATTAAATGATACAAAAACAAATAATTAAGATACAAATATGTGTTTCGTTTGACGTTATGTTACTGAAAAAAAAAAAAAAATGCGTCACACAAGTTATGGGTGGCAGCGTTTTGCTCTGGCGTGGTTGGAAATTCAAGATGGTCGCCATCAATTTCACAATACACATCTACCTGGAAGAAAGATACTGTCTGGTTGACAAGCTGCAGCCCTCCTAAAATACAGCAAGCCACAAGCGGATCATGAGTGATACATAAACATTTTGCTTAAGGCGTTCTCAAAAAAGGTGCAGAAATTATAAAGAATGTTATCCGGATCTCCGATTTATCACATACAATTAAAGAAAAATATCACGAGGACAACAACGTGCAGCATGTTTCAGTTAAAGATATCGAACTACAACTGTATCATTTACTTGACTGCAGTTGTGGAGTGTGGTATTATCAGTTACTTGACAGCAGTCATGGAGTGTGGTATTATCATTTACTTGACTGCAGTCGTGGAGTGTTGTATTATCATTTACTTGACTGTAGTCATAGAGTGTGGTATTATCATTTACTTGACTGCAGTCATGGAGTGTGGTATTATCATTTACTTGACTGCAGTCGTGGAGTGTGGTATTATCAGTTACTTGACTGCAGTCATGGAATGTGGTATTATCATTTACTTGACTGCAGTCGTGGAGTGTGGTATTATCAGTTACTTGACTGCAGTCATGGAATGTGGTATTATCATTTACTTGACTGCAGTTGTGGAGAGTGGTATTATCATTTACTTAACCGCAGTCGTGCAGTGTGATATTATACAATTATGGACCTTTTCAGCTGTGCGATATGATGTGTTATGCACCAGAAAAAATAATATTGACCGAGGCGACAGCCGAGGTCAATATTTAAGCTTTTCTAGTGCAGATCACATATTATTATATAACCTATAAATATACGCCTTTTCATTGGCTAAAAAGTAATTTTTTAGAAAAGATATCTAGCGATATTGACCTGTTTTTTTCTGATATTGACCAGTTTTATAAATAGTAACAGGGGAAGACCGGGGAATCCCACGAGCCGCCTATTAATATCCTTCGCCTTTATATGTACGCTACGGAATTTTCCGAGGCTCGTTCCGAATGACCACGGAAACTTCCGAGTGGTCATTCCGGTGACGTATTTTTTTTTAAATGACGTCATGCACGTGCATTACCAACATTTTAGACGCGCGTTTTAGACTGTTATCATGTCAAAAACGTACTGTTATCATGAGACAGAAATACAACATACAACAGAAATGTTCCTTGAGTGGTCCTCTGTTTCCTTTTAAGTTGATCAATATCAAAACGATATGATAAATTGAGGGTTATATAATAAAACAGTTATGGACTTTTCAGCTGTTATACACGATGTTGATATGTACCAAAAAATCATTATTGACCTCGGCTATCGCCTCGGTCAATAATGATTTTTTTGGTGCATATCACATCCTGTATAACAGCTGAAAAGTCCATAATTGTATAGTATTTTGTTCAATCAGTGGTTATTTTGACCAATGAGAAATAGTTTATTTATAGTTCATATAATAATTAGGAAATATATCTCGTTTTGAGTGATATACCGGCAAGTATATCACGATTTGGAGTTCAGGTGTGTAGTAATTAATCACGAAGGCTGAATGGCCTGAGTGATTTATTTATACACACCTTAACGACACATCGTGATATAATAGCCGGTGTATCACTCAAAATGAGATCTATTTCAATTCTAGCACTTTTTTATAACTAAAAGGGATACAAATTAAGGGTAAACTATGTTTTGACATGACGATGTTTTCCTTGATAAAATCACATGTAGGGTATTCTATCTTTACTCCCCATTGTATTTGTTTTTGAAATATTCGATTTTTTCAACTAACAAAACATTTTGAAATCAGTTATATTAACAGTCTATGAATATTTTATTTTTATTATAACTTTTTTCAATTGTTCTTAAACTCATCATGGTCAATTTTTTACTGTCTCATTCTAACACAACGTTTTCGACCGCGCCAAATATGTTGGTAAAACACGTGAATGACGTCATTTAAAACAATAACGTCACCGTTACAATTCAAATTTCCAAACGGCATTTACAACAAAAGCTCGTGACTTCATTCATAAAATGTCAAGCCCAATGTAGTTAACGCATGCACTCTGAAAAACGTTGTATGAAAAATACTCGGGAGGGAATTTCAACAGCCAAAAATAGTTCCGGAAATTTAGAGTGATATACTGCATTTATATCACGCTCAAATCCTTCTTTGTGTATAGAAGAGAAAATTGTCAATAGTGTTAGAATATATTTTATACCATAAATGACGTCGCCAGCTTGAAATAACGTCATTCTATATTTTTCGGTATATAACTAGTGTAATAACAATGCTACGTAACGTCATAATGAAAAGCATTGAAAATGACCGCGCTATATATATAGGATCTGACATGAGTTGTCATTTCATATAAAGTTTTATTAAACGAGTTCAAGATTTTTTGTTATTAAGCGAGCCTGTGGCGAGCTTAATAACAAATATCTTGGACGAGTTTGATAAAACTTTATATGAAATGACAACGAATGTCAGATTCTTTTTATCACATGACGAAACACACAAAGAAAATCGGGTTTTCCAAAGCTATTTTAATTTCGTCAGTAAACCGTATAATAATGCATCAAATAATTATGCCGAGGTCATATTCAGCTTAGTTTATTAAAAGTAATAATAAATAACACGCATGAGATATTATATCTATCACATAAAGTGACTTATGAGGCGTATTTCGATAAAAATGTACTTAACGTTTACAACATCTCTAGATAAAATGTACGGGTGTTGGCGCCAAAGTGACTAACGTATGACGTCAACACGCTGACGTGACGTCATTTTCCAAGTATTAGGTCATCTTATATTACACATGTTGTATATATAAAGAAATACGTAATGGTTATATTACATTGGATACAAGCATTGTCATGTGATAAAGCGACGTTATATATATTTTTCCCTAATAAACGTCGAATTGGAATTTATGATATCATTATAATATAACATTCGTGTTTACTCAATACAATTTTATTAAACTCGTTTAATAAAATTTCGTATTGAATGACCTCTCATGTAATATCATCTAATTATTTTACTGCAGTCGTGCAGTGTGATATTATTATTTATTTTACTGCAGTCCTGCAGTGTGGTATTATCATTTACTTGACTGCAGTCGTGGAGTGTGGTATTATCATCTACTTGACTGCAGTCGTGGAGTGTGGTATTATCATTTACTTAACCGCAGTCGTGGAGTGTGGTATTATCATTTACTTGACTGCAGTCGTGGAGTGTGGTATTATCATATACTTGACTGCAGTCGTGGTGTCTGGTATTATCATGTACTTGACTGCAGTCGTGGAGTGTGGTATTATCATTTACTTGACTGCAGTCGTGGAGTTTGGTATTATCGTTTACCATATTAATTGATTGAGTTGTTGTGTGTGATGTATAGCAGTCATATCACGTTACAGCTCCATATTCATTGATTGAATTGTTGTGTGTGGTGTATAGCAGTCATATCACGTTAAAGCTCCATATTCATTAATTGAATTGTTGTGTGTGGTGTATAGCAGTCATATCACGTTACAGCTCCATATTCATTGATTGAATTGTTGTGTGTGGTGTATAGCAGTCATATCACGTTACAGCTCCATATTAACTGATCGAATTGTTGTGTGTGGTGTATAGCAGTCATATCACGTTACTGCTCCATATTCATTGATTGAGTTGTTGTGTGTGGCGTATAGCAGTCATATCACGTTACAGCTCCATATTCATTGATTGAATTGTTGTGTGTGGTGTATTGTGGTGTATAGCAGTCATATCACGTTAGAGCTCCATATTAATTGATTGAATTGTTGTGTGTGGTGTATAGCAGTCATATCACGTTAGAGCTCCATATTCATTGATTGAATTGTTGTGTGTGGTGTATAGCAGTCATATCACGTTACAGCTCCATATTCATTGATCGAATTGTTGTGTGTGGTGTATAGCAGTCATATCACGTTACTGCTCCATATTCATTGATTGAGTTGTTGTGTGTGGCGTATAGCAGTCATATCACGTTACAGCTCCATATTCATTGATTGAATTGTTGTGTGTGGTGTATTGTGGTGTATAGCAGTCATTACACGTTAGAGCTCCATATTAATTGATTGAATTGTTGTGTGTGGTGTATAGCAGTCATATCACGTTAGAGCTCCATATTCATTGATTGAATTGTTGTGTGTGGTGTATAGCAGTCATATCACGTTACAGCTCCATATTAATTGATTGAATTGTTGTGTGTGGTGTATAGCAGTCATATCACGTTACAGCTCCATATTCATTAATTGAATTGTTGTGTGTGGTGTATAGCAGTCATATCACGTTACAGCTCCATATTAATTAATTGAGTTGTTGTGTGTGGTGTATAGCAGTCATATCACGTTACAGCTCCATATTCATTGATTGAATTGTTGTGTGTGGTGTATAGCAGTCATATCACGTTACAGCTCCATATTAATTGATTGAGTTGTTGTGTGTGGTGTATAGCAGTCATATCACGTTACAGCTCCATATTCATTAATTGAATTGTTGTGTGTGGTGTATAGCAGTCATATCACGTTACAGCTCCATATTCATTGATTGAATTGTTGTGTGTGGTGTATAGCAGTTATATCACGTTACAGCTCCATATTCATTAATTGAATTGTTGTGTGTGGTGTATAGCAGTCATATCACGTTACAGCTCCATATTAATTGATTGAATTGTTGTGTGTGGTGTATAGCAGTCATATCACGTTACAGCTCCATATTCATTGATTGAATTGTTGTGTGTGGTGTATAGCAGTCATATCACGTTACAGCTCCATATTAATTGATTGAGTTGTTGTGTGTGGTGTATAGCAGTCACATCACGTTACAGCTCCATATTCATTGATTGAATTGTTGTGTGTGGTGTATAGCAGTCATATCACGTTACAGCTTAATATTAATTGATTGAATTGTTGTGTGTGGTGTATAGCAGTCATATCACGTTACAGCTCCATATTAATTGATTGAGTTGTTGTGTGTGGTGTATAGCAGTCATATCACGTTACATCTCCATATTAATTGATCGAATTGTTGTGTGTGGTGTATAGCAGTCATATCACGTTACAACTCCAACTTAATTGATTGAATTGTTGTGTGCGGTGTATAGCAGTCATATCACGTTACAGCTCCATATTCATTGATTGAATTGTTGTGTGTGGTGTATAGCAGTCATATCACGTTACAGCTCCATATTATTGATTGAATTGTTGTGTGTGGTGTATAGCAGTCATACCACGTTACAGCTCCATATTTATTGATTGAATTGTTGTGTGTGGTGTATAGCAGTCATATCACGTTACAGCTCCATATTCATTGATTGAGTTGTTGTGTGTGGTGTATAGCAGTCATATCACGTTACAGCTCCATATTTATTGATTTAATTGTTGTGTGTGGTGTATAGCAGTCATATTACGTTACAGCTCCATATTCATTAATTGAATTGTTGTGTGTGGTGTATAGCAGTCATATCACGTTACAGCTCCATATTCATTGATCGAATTGTTGTGTGTGGTGTATAGCAGTCATATCACGTTACAGCTCCATATTCATTGATTGAATTGTTGTGTGTGGTGTATAGCATTCATATCACGTTACAGCTCCATATTAATTGATTGAATTGTTGTGTGTGGTGTATAGCAGTCATATCATGTTACAGCTCCATATTAATTGATTGAGTTGTTGTGTGTGGTGTATAGCAGTCATATAATGTTACAGCTCCATATTCATTGATTGAATTGTTGTGTGTGGTGTATAGCAGTCATATCACGTTACAGCTCCATATTAATTGATTGAATTGTTGTGTGTGGTGTATAGCAGTCATATCACGTTACAGCTCAATATTAATTGATTGAGTTGTTGTGTGTGGTGTATAGCAGTCATATCACCTTACAGCTCCATATTCATTGATTGAATTGTTGTGTGTGGTGTATAGCAGTCATATCACGTTAGAGCTCCATATTCATTGATTGAATTGTTGTGTGTGGTGTATAGCAGTCATATCACGTTACAGCTCCATATTCATTAATTGAATTGTTGTGTGTGGTGTATAGCAGTCATATCACGTTAGAGCTCCATATTCATTAATTGAATTGTTGTGTGTGGTGTATAGCAGTCATATCACGTTACAGCTCCATATTAATTGATCGAATTGTTGTGTGTGATGTATAGCAGTCATATCACGCTACAGCTCCATATTCATTGATCGAATTGTTGTGTGTGGTGTATAGCAGTCATATCACGTTACAGCTCCATATTAATTGATCGAATTGTTGTGTGTGGTGTATAGCAGTCATATCACGTTACAGCTCCATATTCATTGATTGAATTGTTGTGTGTGGTGTATAGCAGTCATATCACGTTACAGCTCCATATTAATTGATCGAATTGTTGTGTGTGGTGTATAGCAGTCATATCACGTTACAGCTCCATATTCATTGATTGAATTGTTGTGTGTGGTGTATAGCAGTCATATCACGTTAGAGCTCCATATTCATTGATTGAATTGTTGTGTATGGTGGATAGCAGTCATATCACGTTACAGCTCCATATTCATTAATTGAATTGTTGTGTGTGGTGTATAGCAGTCATATCACGTTTTAGCTCCATATTCATTGATTGAATTGTTGTGTGGTGTATAGCAGTCATATCACGTTACAGCTCCATATTCATTGATTGAATTGTTGTGTGTGGTGTATAGCAGTCATATCACGTTACAGCTCCATATTAATTGATCGAATCGTTGTGTGTGGTGTATAGCAGTCATATCACGTTACAGCTCCATATTCATTGATTGAATTGTTGTGTGTGGTGTATAGCAGTCATATCACGTTACTGCTCCATATTCATGATTGAGTTGTTGTGTGTGGTGTATAGCAGTCATATCACGTTACAGCTCCATATTCATTGATCGAATTGTTGTGTGTGGTGTATAGCAGTCATATCACGTTACAGCTCCATATTCATTAATTGAGTTGTTGTGTGTGGTGTATAGCAGTCATATCACGTTACTGCTCCATATTCATGATTGAGTTGTTGTGTGTGGTGTATAGCAGTCATATCACGTTACAGCTCCATATTAATTGATTGAGTTGTTGTGTGTGGTGTATAGCAGTCATATCACGTTACAGCTCCATATTCATTGATTGAATTGTTGTGTGTGGTGTATAGCAGTCATATCACGTTACAGCTCCATATTAATTGACTGAGTTGTTGGATGTGGTTTAATGCAGACATATCACCATGTATATTCTGGCTTTCTCAGAACAGTACTCCAAACAACAGAATTTCTACGCAACTGGCCGCTTTCCACATAGACCTTTAGTCCATTTCTAGAAGGCGAATCGACGGTAAGATTGTTGGCCGAGCTGGATTTCGACATTCGCGATGCTAACGACTGAGTAATCGGGATCCGGCTCAATTGTCATCAAACAATTTTAAAAAAGGCATACATTTCTTTCCGTTGTACTGCAGTTATACATGGACTATTTAACATAAACCTTTATGTGCCCTTCATAAAGACGCTATCTGTTCCTTCTCTCGACCTAATTTGGTTGAGACAATCGGACCAACTCGGCAATTTACGAAAATATGTCATCGGAATATTTATATTGTAATACTGAGACTATCGTGACCAATACAAAGACGAAATACCGGTTCCGGTGAATTAATATTCATGTAAGCAAATTACAACCTTTCTTTTGTTTACGTGATAACATGGCGGTTTGCCGAGGTATCAATTGTGTTTCTGAACATAGTTTAGCTGATCCGGTTGTCAATGAGACTGTCAATCACGATTCCAAACCGTTTACTTGATTTGTATACATATCAGTATTTAATATAGAATAACACTACATGTACTTTACAAAGGATCATGGATGTAATTACAACTGATATGTTGACAATAATAATATGTAGAATATAAGTTATCACCTTTGCTTAAACATGTTAATTATTACGTATGTTCTTCACGGTTAATACATTTATAAACTAGTGAACATTGCATGAGCCCAACCGAGCAAAGATATATCTTATTGCATCCACGAACAGTAACATCGTAGATGAATCCAGCCTATACGAAATAGCTCACTATCAGCCTATATCTAGAAAAGTCATAAATGAAAATACTGACGAACAATTGGAATAGTATACCCATTTGTTTCAGCACAATATGAGCCGTTCCACGAGAAAACCAACAGTGTGAACAATGCGAAAAGTATCTACCCGGATCAGCCTTCGCCGCCCGCGCATGCATATCCGGGCCGACCTATTCCGTCTCAGGTGTATGGAGGTATAAATTATTGATTCCCGAAACAGAAAATGCACAGGAGGCAAGCAGTGTTTTTTCGGATTAGCCTGCGCTGCATGCTTAGGCTGATCCGGGTCAGCAAGGTTTCTTTACTCGTGTGTACAATCGGCAATACGAAAAACGTCATTCGACTTCGGTCAATAAAATCATCCATTTGCTTTGAACGACTGTTTCGTTGAGTACTGGTACGGGGAAGCCATGACACACATGTATGTGTTAACTGGCTGCCGTGATATAACTCACAATTGTAGAAAGCGGCGTTAAACCCCAACACATTAATCAATAAATACAAAGTGTGTTTGTGTGCTACATAATAGGTACTGCCTCAGTTATGTAGTGATAGAGCGTCCGCCTCGGGTCCGGGTGTCGCGGGTTTTATACCCGGCGGCATCATACCAAATGCTTCAAACATGGTAGTAACAGTTTTCCCGCCTTGGCGCCCAGGGGTGTGCGGTTAGCATAACACCGGCTTCAGGGAAAAGTACATGTAGTACTGGTAACTTACCCTGGAAATGCCGTGAATTAACAGAATAAATGTTGGAAGCGGTTAAAACACCATGTAAACAAACACACAAAGGCTACATACAAGGACACATACTTGCTCTTTACTGTTTTCAAATTGTATTGACCTTGATGGAACCTCTTTTGATTTTACAATGTAAAGGGTCAATACTTGAGTACACGATGTGGCTATTGTGATGAGTACATACTCAACGTTAATCGGTAATATCTAGTTTCTTCCCTTTAGTTTTACTCTTGCCATTTTTTAAATGTATGTTTGACACTTTCGGTTCAACCGTTTGTAAGCACATACTTAAACCCCTATACCACCTGTTTTGATGTTTTCATATGATTTATTCAGTATAAAGGTTATAGCTATATTTCCTTACATTATCGTCTGATAAAGGCTAAGATAACCATCAGTGATTTGTTTTTCTTCGAAAAGTACTATTTTTTTAAGATCGATTAGCACGAACGGACATCTAAATAGCTACATTGACTAATATTGTATACACAAAGATCGACGGGACAATGTGACAAACACAGATTCAAATCAGCCTACTCATTAACGCAGTTTGATCAAATTATTTCATGTTCGCCATCAAATCGTCACACAGCTTGAAGCATGTATTTCTGTAGAAATGTATAATAAGGCAGAAAATCGACTTCAGGATTATGCAACTTAATCGCAACTGCTAATTGTGTTTTAAATATTTGGTGGACAGTTTTGTTTAGGCGTGTCGGTGGTGTAATTGTTAAATCGGGAGTATCCCGGCCAGGTCATTGATTGGTTGATTGAATTTGAATTATTGCCGTTTTCAACAAGTTTCAGTCACATAACGGCGGCCAGTTCACCTTTCCACGTGTTTCCCGGCTTTCTCACACTAGTCCTTTACATAACAGCCTTACCAAGCAAACTACTGCTGTCCGTCTATATGTTGAATAGACTCGGATTTACTTTTAACAAACCAATAGGAAATGTTTACGACGGTGTAACATTTAATATCAACCTAGAGAGTTAGAAGATGGTTTGCGCCGCTTACTATTACTACAGGTCATTTTATCCTGACACCAGCAAGTCAGTCGTAGTGCTAACCCTGCAACCTTGAGCGCAAAGGTAGGCAGCCATTACTACCACTTTTAAAGAATACGTTAGACCCGGCCGGGATCGAACCCGCGACCTACCGCACCCGAGACTGCCGCTCTACCAATACAACACCGATGTGGTCGAGTGGTTAGCGTCGGGGATTACGAAACCGGGTGTCCCGGGTTCGATCCCCAGTCGCGGCACTACGGTCATGGTGGAGTGCCCTTGGGCAAGGCACATTTTCTAGCCTAGTACTGGTTTGTTTACCCAGGGATCATGAATAATTAAATTTAATTGCGCGCTAAATGACCTTAGCTGTCGATGCACCATAAAACAATATACATTCATTCATTCTACCACTACAACATCTATGTGGTTTCCGTGTCACCTGAGGCCACTCAATTAATGTGATACTGAATCACCCGAGACTACCTCTCTATCACTACAACACCGACGTGCTTTCCGTATCACCTGAAGCCACTCAATTAATGTGATGCTTAATCACCCGAGACTGCCGCTCTACCACTACAACACCGATGTGGTTTCCGTGTCTCCTGAAGCCACTCAATTAATGTGATACTTAATCACCCGAGACTGTCGCTCTACCACTACACCACCGATGTGGTTTCCGTGTCACCTGAAGCCACTTAATTAATGTGATACTTAATCACCCGAGACTGCCGCTCTACCACTACAACACCGATGTGGTTTCCGTGTCCCTTGACGCTACTCAATTAATGTGATACTTAATCACCCGAGACTGTCGCTCTACCACTAACACATCGATGCGGTTCTCTTGTCACCTGACTTCACTCAATTAATGTGATACTTAATCACCCGAGACTGTCGCTCCACCACTACAACACCGATGTGGTTCTCTTGTCACCTGACGTCACTCAATTAATGTGATACTTAATCACCCGAGACTACCGCTCTACCACTACAACACCGATGTGGCTCTCTTGTCACCTGACGTCACTCAATTAATGTGATACTTAATCACCCGAGACTACCGCTCTACCACTACAACACCGATATGGTTCTCTTGTCACCTGACGTCACTCAATTAATGTGATACTTAATCACCCGAGACTACCGCTCTACCACTACAACACCGATGTGGTTCTCTTGTCACCTGACGTCACTTAAGTAATGTGATACTTAATCACCCGAGACTACCGCTCTACCACTACAACACCGATATGGTTCTCTTGTCACATGACGTCACTCAATTAATGTGATACTTAATCACCCGAGACTGCCGCTCTACCACTACAACACCGATGCGGTTCCCTTTTCACATGACGCCACTCGATTGTGATACTTAATCACCCAAAGCATACATTAAACAATGTTCTACGCCAATGATAGCTTTAAATGATGGATGTAGTGCAAAATATACCAAACACTGGGTATTGATCAGTATAAGCGAGAGCAGCTTCATAAACGGCCACAAAATTCAGATTCAGTTATTCGAAAATATATTGCTTTCATGCGATACTTCACGACAAGGCAATGGGGACAACAAGCTGCTAAGCCATATAGACCAAGGTTGCGTTCCTTTACATTGTTAAACTTGTATGTTACCTTTCTCAGTAATACAGACGGCATCTGATGTGTCTACCGCAGACACTATTTTAATACATCTTGGGAAAAGAAGGAATCATTCACGTTAAACAAAAAATACTTCCTTTTCTCCTATTGATATTGCTTAACAAATTTGACCTGATCCCGATCATTTGTGTAAATATGTAATCACAAGGGAGTACTTGCCCATGTGAAGTTATCAACTTCTCATCGATGTCAGGAAAAATGGACCATCTGAACTGGTTAATTACCAAGCAAACGCCATGATATACCTGAACAATTGTTGAAAACGTCATATAAGACAATTCCGACAAACACATCTATACATGGTTAATGTACTTGGTACGATTGTTAAACATATGAGTATCAGAATATCATGGTTATGCTTCCTTTATCATTGCTGATAATGCTGCTTATCCCAATGTCCAGCATACATCACCTTTGTAGCATACACCTTTGAACACATATAAGCATAACAATGAACATTGTATATAAAAATGGATTGACTTATATATGTATTTAAACCATTGCGGCAAAAGAAGAAATGACTCATCATGAACAATTTCATGTTTTAAAGAGACCTCTGCAGAAAATGCGTCACACTAAGTCTGCAAAGTCGGAATGGGTTTACCCACAACATAACAGATCAAGCGTAACGTGTGTTAGCTTTGATAAATACTTGATTGAATAATAATCAAGAATGTATGTTAATAGTTTATTATAGTTACATGTGAACATCAAACGTTATCATTTCAAGAAAAAGCAATATATCAAACACATACGAACTAGCTGTTTAAATGTATCAGCATTGATATTGTTATGTTAACCTGGTGTTTAGTTACATGTTATATTTATCCCATAGTTACTGTAGTAAAAGTCATTAAAATACAGTCTGGTTAACACACATATATAAACTTTACAGGATTCTTAGGTTGATCATGATCTACAATGCTAAACACTTTATTTAATTATCATACACAGAGTAGTTGGAATGTTGATCAAGAAGTTATCTTGCCGAAATCTCATTTGATAATTATTCCTGGAATCGATTTGTTTTTTTATTCGGGTTCTGTGATTTGTTATTTCCTCTGTTGAATGTATCACTTAAAATAATAGTCGGGTTCTTTGATATTTTATTTGATCTGTTGTATACATCACTCTATTTGAGAATGTGTTTCTCTGATATGTTATTTTCTCATTTGACTAAATCACTGTATTTGGTAAAGCGACTGTGAGTTGCTTGCAGGACGCGCTGGTTGATCTGGATGTTCACTCACTTACATTTGTCGGGCCTGGATTTTTTCCTTGAATTGAGCGCATCATATTGAGAGCCGGGTTCTGTTATAAACTAATTTTCTTGCTGCAGGTTGCTCTGGTTCTACACTTGCCGCCAGTATCTTTATTTTATTTTCTGGAATACAGTTCTCTTAGAGTCGGCTCTTCAATATGTTTAGTCTGTGTTGTATAAATCACTCTATCTGATAAACAGAAACTGTTACCTCACACGAACCGAGAAAATGACTAAGATAAAGTCTTATCTCTTTCACAATATATAACTGCATAAAGACGTTTCTTCCCCGGGGTTCCGTCTTGTAATACTCGTATGGTTGTACACTGTGGTGAAATAATATGAATATTGTTTGATATGATGTATAACTCACTCTATCTGATAAACAGAAACTGCTGCGTCACTCGATCCGTAACCATGACTAATATAAAGTCTGTTATCTCTTTCACAATATATAACTTTATAAGGACTATTCATCCCCGGTGTTCCGTCTTGTACTACTCGTATGGCTGTACACTGTGGTGATATAATATGAATAATGTTTGATATGTTGTATAATTCACCCTCTCTGATAAACAGAAATTGCATTTTCCCATGGATGACCTATATACAGTCTGTTATCTCTTTCACAATATATAACTGCATACGGAAGTTTCATCCTCGGTGTTCCGTCTTGTACAACTCGTACGGTTGTACACTATGGTGATATCATATGAATATTGTTTGATATGTTGTATAATTCACTCTATCTGATAAACAGAAATTGCATTTTCAAATAGATTACCTATATAAAGTCTGTTATCTCTTTCACAATATATAACTGCATGCGGAAGTTTCATCCCCGATGTTCCGTATTGTACTACTCGTACGGCTGTACACTGTGGTAATATCATATGAATATTGTTTGATATGTTGTATAATTCACTCTATCTGATAAACAGAAATTGCATTTTCAAATAGATGACCTATATAAAGTCTGTTATCTCTTTCACTATATATAACTGCATGCGGAAGTTTCATCCCCGATGTTCCGTCTTGTACTACTCGTACGGTTGTACACTGTGGTGATATCATATGAATATTGTTTGATATGTTGTATAATTCACTCTATCTGATAAACAGAAATTGCATTTTCAAATAGATGACCTATATAAAGTCTGTTATCTCTTTCACAATATATAACTGCATGCGGAAGTTTCATCCCCGATGTTCCGTCTTGTGCTACTCGTATGGTTGTACACTGTGGTGATATAATATGAATATTGTTTGATATGTTGTATAACTCACTCTATCTGATAAACATAAACTGTATAGTTATACGGTCCGTGTAAACGACTAATATAAAGTCTGTTATCTCTTTCACAATATATAACTGCATACGGACGTTTCATCCCCGGTGTTCCGTCTTGTACTACTCGTATGGTTGTACACTGTGGTGATATAATATGAATACTATTTGAGCCGTACCCAGCTACATAAATATTATCTTCTCTATCTACTACCACACCGTATGGAGACACCAGTTTATCATGTGTATATACATGTTGTACATTACCGTCTAGATCCATACTCGTTACACTGTGGTTACCCCTATCTGATACGTAAAGCGTGCTCTGATCTCTACTCAATACAATACAGCAGGGCGTTTTAAACATTGTTTCTCCTCTGATATCTGTTGTTATTGTTTTCAATATGTTCCCACCTAAATCAATTATTTTTACGCAGCCAGGATTTTCGAAAGAACAAATAAATGTGTTGTTTGTATAAACAATACCACGACTCACACCACCAATGTCCATTTCCTTCATTACAGACAACGTCTTACCAACCTTTATGAATACGAGTTTATTGTCACATGTAACGACGATCTGATCTTGTTCTACACGCGTTATACCCCATGATCTTGTATGTAGTTTTATACTGTATATCACTTTGTTAGTGTTAACGTCAACAATCTTTACACTGGAGTTATATTTATCAGCCAAAGCCAGCATGTTGTTATCTAACATAACTCCCCCTGTAATCCAGCAGTTGTATTTATCTGGAGAACGTAGACGATCGACATCACCAACATATCTCAATGATACCGGCTTATTCGGTGCAGATGTCTTCACCTCTTTCTCAATCTTTGTTTTTCCTTCTTTTTTCATTTTATTTTCCAAATCTCCAAGTTTTTTTCCTGCTTTGAGAGACTGTATTATTGTCTCATTCGGCCGAAACATATAGTCTATTATTGTACATTGGTTATTTAACTCTGTCGTCAAACTTTCAAATTGTTGAATTTGATTTTGCGCCTTTTTAGCAGAGATCACCAATTGTCGTTGTTGTTTGTATGTTTTCTGTTTTTCCATATTACTGGACATCTCGTTAAGGTCAGCAATAATCGCATCACACGTTGTAGACGCTGACTCAGTTGATTTGGTATCCTTGTCCCGTACGGTCTGGGCCTCATTCAAGGTACTTTGTTCGAGGGAATCTAAAATCTGGTTTATCTCAGTCCTGAATTTCTTTACTTCAGAAACAAACGTCATGTGGATATGACCCACGTCATCCCTTTTTCTCAATGCAATTGTTTTCGTATTTTGCAGTAGTTGAGATAGATCGCCTATTGCGCTCATCAGAGATGTATACTCTTTACTTGTTTCGAATTCTATAGCAATATCGTCAATATACTCTACTTTACACTGTTTGTGTTCTATAGTGGCACAAACAGAACAGCAGCAATCATCGTGAATATTACAGTAGTATTCTACGAATTTCCCTTTATGTTTAGTACACATACTTTCCTTCGATGACGCACACTTCTGTTTTGGCATACTGTCTCGGTCTAACAATGGATGGTGTTTAGACAGTTTGCTTCTTCTGTGTACTTTCGAACAGGTATTACAAAAGAACTCGTTGCAAACTGTACAATAAAATACGGCATTTTCTTCTTCATCTTCGCCTTGGCATGGGTCACAGAGAATACCAGTACTCAAGTCATCGCTGCCTACCTGTCTCCTACCCGATACCTCCATATCTGGCAAGAATTTCTGAAATATATAAAAAGTTCAGTTTATCACGACAAGCATGAAACATTCGAATGTCATAGCTCTCAAACGTCTTCTAATCTAAACTAGTCATGTATATATGGCGGAACGGACGACTTCTGTAATTTAAAGATGAACATCTCATGTAATACGTGTAAGTATGTGTCAAATGCAGGCAATGGGTTATTGATGAACAATAAAGTGTCAAATTATTGCATTTACGAGTTTTTATTTCGTTTTTGTCTCGTCTGTTTGAAGCAGTTGTAAATATATTGCAAATGGTTTCAATTAAATTCGAATTTATATATGCATACTTTTAAAATGTTGAATTAAACATATACACTGCTATGACATTTGTTTTAAGAGTTGCTGTTAGTATAATGTTATAGTAACTGTGGATAAGCGTCATTCGGACATGCATTGATTAAATGTAGGAATTATCTCTGAAAATGAAACATCCAACTTTGTTTCTAAGTAATGAACATGTTGAAGTAAATATGATACTAATACCTATTTGAATGTATTGAATACTCGTAGATAAAAGATTATACGTGTACGTTACCACTATATACATACACATACATACACAGTCTTACTTCCTCTATATGTACTTCTGAAAGATTATACGCGTACGTTACCACTATAAACACACCCATACATACACAGTCTTACTTCCTCTATATGTACTTCTGAAAGATTATACAGGTACGTTACCACTATAAACACACACATACATACACAGTCTTACTTCCTCTATATGTACTTCTGAAAGATTATACGCGTACGTTACCACTATAAACATACACATACAGATACAGTCTTACTTCCTCTATATGTACTTCTGAAAGATTATACACGTACGTTATCACTATAAACACACACATACATACACAGTCTTACTTCCTCTATATGTACTTATGAAAGATTATACGCGTACGTTACCACTATAAACACACACATACATACACAGTCTTACTTCCTCTATATGTACTTCTGAAAGATTATACGCGTACGTTACCACTATAAACATACACATACAGACACAGTCTTACTTTCTCTATATGTAATTCTGAAAGATTATACGCGCAAGTTACCAATATAAACATACACATACATACACAGTCTTACTTTCTCTATATGTGATTCTGAAAGATTATACGCGTACGTTACCACTATAAAAACACACATACAGACACAGTCTTACTTCCTCTATATGTACTTCTGAAAGATTATAGGCGTACGTTACCACTATAAACACACACATACATACACAGGCTTACTTCCTCTATCTGTACTTCTGAAAGATTATACGCGTACGTTACTACTATAAACACAAATACATACACAGTCTTACTTCCTCTTTAGGTACTTCTAAAAGATTATACGCGTACGTTACCACTATAAACACAAACATACAGACACAGTCTTACTTCCTCTGTATAAACACAAACATGAATACAGAAAAAATCTTACTTCCTCTTTAGGTACTTCTGAATGATTATACGCGTACGTTACCACTTTAAACACATACAAACACAGTCACTGTCTTACTTACACTTTAGGTATTTCTGAAAGATTATACGCGTACGTTACTACTATACACACACAGACAGACACGGTCATACTTCCTCTGTATGTATTTCTGAAAGATTATACGAGAACGTTACCACTATAAACACACATACTGATACAATCTAACTTCCTCTGTAGGTACTTCTGAAAGATCATACGCAAACGTTACTACTATAAACACACATATACATACACAGTCTTACTTCCTCTTTATGTATTTATGAAAGATTATACGCGTACGTTACCACTATAAACACACACATACACACACATTCTTACTTTTTCTTTATGTACTTCTGAAAGATTATACGCATACATTACCACTATAAAAACACATACAGACACAGTCTTACTTCCTCTTTATGTACTTTTGAAAGATTATACGCGTACGTTACTACTCTAAACACACACATACATGCACAATCGTACTTACACTTTAGGTACTTCTGAAAGATTATACGCTTACGTTTCTAATATAGACACACATACAGACACAGTCTTACTTCCTATTCATGGACTTCTGAAAGATTATACGCGTACGTTACTACTTTAAACACACATACAGACACAGTCTTACTTCCTCTATATGTACTTCTGAATGATTATACGCGTACGTTACCACTATAAACACACACACTGATACAATATAACTTCCTTTGTAGGTACTTCTGAAAGATTATACGCAAACGTTACTACTATAAACACACACACAGACGCATCCTTATTTACACGTTAGGTACTTCTGAAAGATTATACGCGTACGTTAGCCCTATAAACACACACACTGCTACACTCTTACTTCCTCTTTATGTACTTCTGAAAGATTATACGCATACGTCACTACTATAAACACACACAAAGACTGTTTTACTTACACTTTAGGTATTTCTGAAAGATTATACGCGTACGTTACTACTATAAACACACATACTGCTACACTCTAACTTCCTCTTTATGTACTTCTGAACAAATATACACGTACGTTACCTCTATAAAGACACATACAGACACAGTCTTACTTCCTCTTAAGG
Organism: Serripes groenlandicus; assembly: GCA_031761405.1. Taxonomy (NCBI): domain Eukaryota; kingdom Metazoa; phylum Mollusca; class Bivalvia; order Cardiida; family Cardiidae; genus Serripes; species Serripes groenlandicus. Next base: position 15,036,711 of record JASEVX010000002.1, read on the forward strand.
TACATATAAAAGATAATACGCGTACGTTACCACTTTAAACACACATACATACACAGTCTTACTTCCTCTTTGTGTACTTCTGAAAGATTATACGCGTACGTTACTACTATAAACACACACATACATGCACAGTCTTACTTACACTTTAGGTACTTCTGAAAGATTATACGCGTACGTTACCACTATAAACACACATACTGACACAATCTAACCTCCTTTGTAGGTACTTCTGAAAGATTATAAGCAAACGTTACAACTATAAATACATACACAGACACGTTCTTACTTACACGTTAGGTACTTCAGAAAGATTATACGCGTACGTTAGCCCTATAAACACACATACTGCCACTCTCTAACTTCCTCATTATGTACTTCTGAAAGATTATACGCATACGTTCTTAATTACACTTTAGGTAGTTCTGAAAGATTATACGCGTATGTTACTACCATAGACACACATATACACATTCTTCTTTTCTCTTTATGTACTTCTGAAAGATTATACGCGTACGTTGACACTATAAACACACATATAGACACAGTCTTACTTCCTCTGTAGATACTTCTGAACGATAATACGCGTACGTTGCCACTTTAAACACACATACAGACACAGTCTTACTTCCTCTTTATGTACTTATGAAAGATTATACGCGTACGTTACCAATATACACATACACAGTCTTACTTCCTCTATATGTACTTCTGAAAGATTATACGCGTACATCACTACTATACACACACATACTGACATAATCTAACTTCCTCTGTAGATACTTCTGAAAGATTATACGCGTACGTTACTTCTATAAACACACACAGAGACACATTTTTACTTCCTCTGTAAGTACTTCTGAAAGATTATACGCGTACATAACCACTATAAACACACACATACATAATCTAACTTACAATTTATGTACTTCTGAAAGATTATACGCGTACGTTGTAACTATAAACACGCATACAGACATAATCTAACTTACTCTTTAGATACTTCTGAAAGAATATACGCGTATGTTGCCACTATAAACACGCATACAGACACAGTCTTACTTCTTCTTTAGGTACTTCTGAAAGTATATACGCGTACGTTACTACTAAACATAGACATACAGACACAGTCATACTTCCTCTTTAGGTAATTATGTCTACGTTACTACTATGAACACACAAACACACACAAAAACACAAACACAAACTTACTTGCTCTTTAGGTAATTGTGATTGTTGTTATGTATCCGTTATCACTATAAATACACACACCCAAACACATACACAAACATACACAAACATACACAACCTTACTTGCTCTTTAGGTAATTGTGATAGGTTGTATGTATTTGTTATCACTATAAACACGCTCACACATATACAGACACAATTTTACTTCCTGTTTAGGTAATTGTGATAGATGGTATGTGTATGTTACCACTATAAACACACATATACATATACAATCTTACTTCCTCATTATGGTATTGTGATAGATTATAAGCGAACATTATCACTATAAACACACGCACACACACACACACACACACACACACACACACACACACACACACACACACACACACACACACACACACACACACACACGCACACACACGCACACACACGCACACACACGCACACACACGCACACACACACACACACACACACACACACACACGTTTACCGCCTCGGTTTTGAAGTGCTAGAGGGTTCGCGTTGTGTGCAGGAGGTCGCAGGTTCGATACCCGGCCGGGTCACACCAAGTATTAAGTAATATGTTTTTCCTCCTTGGTGCTCAGGGTTGTTTAGTTAGCATTACGACTGGCTCACAGGTGTCGAATAGACTGACACGTAGTAGCGGTAACTTTCCCAGAAAAGTCCTTTATATAACATGAATGTTGCGGAAAGCAGTGAACAAAATAACATAAAACAAATAGAATATGTTTCACGCCACATCTGAACAAATCGACATCAGATAGTGGATAGTGATACAATATATGTACCACCTGTTAGCTGTTCTTATTATAGCGTGTTCCTTGGGAGTGGTGGACCGGAATTCGATTACCGGCCATCACATACCGAATACTTTAAACTGTGTACTTATTGTATCCCTCCTTCGGGTTCAGGGTTGAGGGGATAACATTACGATTAATACATCTTTGTTAGGATAGAGGATACCAATCATACTTGTTTATTACCGGCCATCACATACCGAATACTTTAAAATGTGTACTTAGTGTATCCCTCCTTCGGGTTCAGGGTTGAGGGGATAACATTACGATTAATACATCTTTGTTAGGATAGAGGATACCAATCATACTTGTTTATTGCGCAGGAAACGCCGAGAGATAACTAGAGTGCTGAATAAACGACATAAAACACCCCCATTCACTTAACAAGAGAAATACAATTCATATAGAATAATTTAATACTCGATCTATTGATATATTTTCAACACCGTGTTCAACATTATCTCAGTTATATCACGGCGACTAATTATCTACCCATGTATTGTCTTGCTGTTTACACCAGTACTCGTGTATGATGGACATTTGTATTGAACCCTGTTCCTGATACAGACCAAATGTCACGACTTAGAATATAGTGAGTACATGAGGAATTACATGTTTAATGTCGTTTTCAACATATTTTAAGTATATTAAATAAAGGGTGTCCAGCTTACACAACCACATGTTGCACGACTTTCATTTCACCGATTGTTGGAGTATGACGTATACGTTAGATAATTTTAGTATTTCTGCTTCTGACGACGCTTTATCCATCAGGACATTATGAGGGCAGGAGTTATTGTGATTACGTAATTTGATTGATCGGAAATTTAAGTAAGCATGCTACAGTATTTTAATTTAATTTTTGCGGCCATTTCACGCACGATACCATGTGTTTCCTAGATCTCAATAGTTCCTTCACGGTAAATGGGTATATTCCCATAAACACATTTCAAATAATTAGTTTGTTTTTTATTATCCTCCATGAAGATTAATTGCACGGTTTGGAACTCACAACCCTTTGATGACCTTTCGGCCAAAACTCTTCTGACAGCTTTCAGGGTATTATTTCTGACCTCCGTCATCCAGAGCGGTGTACATGCATTATAATTGAAAACGTGACCAGGTGTCAGCGAGAGAAGGATGAATAAAATGACTGGAGTACAAAGGTTTTGAATGATCAAGCATTAATGCACCAAGCATTGAGCCAATAGTATGATTGGGTCGGGAATGATGTCTACAAAAATAGATCACCGATTTGCTTATGTGGGATGAAAATACAAACGTGTTATAATGTTGATTTCATCGGACTCAGTATTTTTTGCGTATTATAAGGTCGAATTTATTAATTACGACACTAAAACAGTAAAGGTATGTTTGGTAGTCTGGATTGTACGTTAAACACATATCCTACCAACTGTTTGGATACCAACAATAATACAAAGAGTTATTAATTAGTCAACATAACATAAAACAACATCTATTCTGATCCGTTTTCTTAACTATTCAATATGGTTACATTTGATAAAGACTGACGTCACACGGGTTATCATATGTCAATACACAGTGAAGTTTTATCTTTAACATTTTACCATATATATTTTTATTTGACGCCCCCGAAGAAGACAACTTTTGAAAACATATTTGCAAGATAAAATTACTCATAATGATCATTGTCCCATTTTACCAGAATGTTCAACTATTTTTCAGTTATTAAACTTTCCAATATAACCATTTTCTATAAGTTTACCTATAAGTTTTTAAAGTGGTCTGCTGATGAAGTGTTGTATTTTGGGAAGAGACACGAAACACCCCTGTTGTAATTAATGGCTGTGACAAATGGAATGTAATTTTTTAAAATAAAACATCCGATTATTCTTGATTTTATCATTTTTTTTAATTTTAATACATCTTGCATATTGTTAAAGGTGCGTATTCAGGTGTTTAAGCTGGAGTGACAGACGTTAAAGTAATTGATCATGTAATGAAGTACTCCGATATTCTTATGTTTCAAGAAAGCCAGTGAAGTACGGAATGGAACTGTATGGTGCGTTGATTGATTGTAGTTTAACGTCGATTTGAGCAACTGTGTTATTCCATTGGTGGAAGACGAATGACGCGTGTCGCATTGACTTTGGGCAATCGTCGGAAAGAATTTTGGCCGAGCTGGGTTTCGAACTAACAACCCGTTGATTTACAGCCCGCGTCGCTACTAACTGACTTAACCAGTCTTGGCCTAATAAATTGAAATACTTGAGTGAAATGACCTGTATATCTAGATAATATATGACATGTGCATTTTAAGAAACTGTGTAAATACTTTTGCCAATATTCAGAACTTTTTTAAGTGTTTATTTACAGTAACACTTGAAACACGATGTATATACAATAGCAATGTACACCGGTACCTATATCGTCCTTACACAGACTTGTAAAACATCCATATCAGTTCACCCACTTTATTTTAAACACGATGTATATATAATAACAATGTACACGGGTACCTATATCGTCCTTACACAGACTTGTAAAGCATCCATATCAGTTCACCCACTTTACTTTAAACACGATGTATATATAATAACAATGTACACGGGTACCTATATCGTCCTTACACAGACGTGTAAAGCATCCATATCAGTTCACCCACTTTACTTTAAACACGATGTATATAAAATAACAATGTACACGGGTACCTATATCGTCCTTACACAGACTTGTAAAGCATCCATATCAGTTCACCCACTTTACTTTAAACGCGATGTATATATAATAACAATGTACACGGGTACCTATATCGTCCTTACACAGACTTGTAAAGCATCCATATCAGTTCACCCACTTTACTTTAAACGCGATGTATATATAATAACAATGTACACTGGTACCTATATAGTCCCTACACAGACTTGTAAAACATCCATATGAGTACACCCACTTTACTTTAAACACGATGTATATATAATAACAATGTACACGGGTACCTATATCGTCCTTACACAGACTTGTAAAACATCCATATCAGTTCACCAACTTTACTTTAAACACATGACCCTAAACACAACACACAGGGCTGTGTATCATGTTTACTAGATAGCAATTTCGTAGCAATAGTAATCGTTTAGATATGTATCACTGAAGCATACTATTGTACATACAGGATGACAAATAATGAAGATCCTTAACCGAATGAACGCATGATTCGGTTGACCTTGGTAATCATTATACGGTAATACGCAAGATGTGGGCTTAAATCAGTAAATGCAGTAAAACGATAACAATGGTCACAGTATGTCATCCTTTACCAAAGAATGTCCTTTTGATCTGAGTTGTTTTCGCTTTTTAAAAATGATTGATTGAAGAATTTCTTTGCGGTTTAAAACCGTTTTCAACCAGTCATTTCACGGCGGCCAGTTCACATTTATATGTGTTTCATATCTCTGTCGCACACACGTACTCCAGATAACAGTACCTAGAAGCAACTGGTTGCATTTTACGGATAGACAGTTAATTCATTGGTGGAATACATATTTATAGCACGGCGGCCAACTCACACTCCAATGAGATGCACGACGTTCATTTCAACGACTGCTCTAGCATGACGTAAACATTAGATGGGTATTTTAAGTTTTCTTGAAACGTATTTCTGCTACAGACGACATGTTGACGCTTCAACTAACAGGAACATACGTAATTAATTACGTAATTCGATTGATTGGAAATTTAGGTTTGCATACAATAATATTTTAATAAAACTGTGCCGGCCATTTCACACAAGCTACCATTTGTTTCCTGGATCTCAAAAGTAATCAACGACCTATTCCGCCACTGTAAATGGATAGTTTCCCATAAAGACAATCCAAACAAATATTTGGAATATAAATGACGCTAGTAGTCACACTTAAATGTTTTGTTAATCCTTTATAAACATGAATTGTCCGGATTCGAAATCATAGCCTTTCGATTGACAGACCTCGTCGATACTGACAGCAATCAGGGTGGTTTTACACCTATTATAGTTCAAAACGTGACCAGGTGTCAGCGAGCAAGGAACGAATAAGTACCTTGGAGTCCAACTGTTTTGAAGGATCATTCATGTATGTACATTTACCGGGATTTGAGCATATAGTACGGTTGTTACGAAAATAATGTCGACACAAATACATTAAAGATTTGCTAATGCAGATCGATAATTGTATTCGGTTTTTTTTTCAAATGTGTGTTAACGTTGAATTTATCAGATTCGGTATTATTTACAACACCAAAACGGTAAATGTATGCTTAATAGTCTGGACGTTAAAGATATATTCTACCGACTGTCAATCTATCACAAATGTGCTGAATCAATCGACAGAACAGAACACAACATATCGATATTTTACCCTCTTGAGATTCAGCAGGTGGGATGGAATTGGTTTATTACCTAAGTTAGATTTATTTCGATGTAAATATAAGGTGTCGGATCCGTCCTGTCTGCCGCGATGTTACCTTAGCTGTGGAAATCGGAGAATCACCCAAGATAAATAAAAACAAAAAAGGATAAAGGTAAATATATGGGTTAATCATCTGGAGTATACGATAAAAAGATAATCTATCGACTTTCCAGGTACCAACAATAATACAACGAGCGTACAATTAATCAATACAACTAAACATAACATATCGATCTGTTACTTACCTATTCTGTCGATTCCCTCATCACAGCCTTAATTGTATTCTCAACAATTCAATATTAAAAACAACTTGACAGTCTCCATTTTGAAGATACTCCCACAATAGATAACATTTACGTCACATGATATTTATGATATCATATTTCAATCCATGTATATTGAAGTTTTATCTTTAACCTTTTCCCACATATTCCTCGTATACCAATCCCTACAGACCTGCGACAGATGACTTTTGAAAGCATAGGCTAGAGTTAAAATCTATCATTATAACTTTTTTCAATGATTTACCTTTGCCCAAATATATATTTTCATTTATCGAGTTTTTCCATAGTTTTGCCTAGATTTTTTTCATCAAAGCTTTCGTATGCGGGAAAGGGATAATACACATCGACACAGGCCGAACAACAACCGTATACGCGTTCTGTATTACAGATGCAGGTGTAGAAAACCACTGGTTTGACATTGCTGATTTATTTGTTTCACAAGGCAAGACATACAAAAATGAGGCAAGTTAGCTGAATCCGTTCAGCACTGAATTTCCTGAAGTCAACTCTTCCATGTTCAAACATCAGGCGATCCCATATTTCGTGTAATATGAGCTTTGTAATATTGTGATAACTAAAGGGTAAACCATGATGATTTCAGGTGAGCCAGTATCGAGCTGTCTCACATTGATCTGTATTATTTGCAAAAACCTCAATTATTGTCATTTACGCTGACTAATTAGTTTTACATCGATTGCGAATCACGCTTTCAGCTTATATCACTTAGTTTCAATGTCTGCATCCTGGAGACATGACCACTACTCACGTCGTTTGTGATGAAAACTAAACAATGCAGAACCCGCTCATCTTGGGATTCGGATCCGAATATGTAAGTTAGCTATGAACTGCTAGTTTAAGAAATACCATTGACAACTGATTGATTGATTGATTATGTTAATTATTGATTTATTTAGTTGGTGTTTACACTTTTTTCAACAATATTTCTGTCATATCACGGAGGCCTGTTCATATAACCTTGCATTTCCTCGCTGTAACACACCAGTACTCCATACAACAATTCTTTCAAGCAATTGGCTGCATTTCCACATACACTGTCAGCATAACGATGGAAGACGAATTGTCGCATTGACGTTTGTTAAACGGCGGAGGAAATTGCTGTGTTTCGGTTCGATCTCACAACCCCTCGATTAACAGCTCCCGTCGATAATTCGATCTCACAACCCATTGATTGACAGCGTGCGTCGCTACTATTTCTAACTCATATCCGTTCGATTGACAGCCCGCGTCGCTACTATTTCTTACTCACATCCGTTGGATTGACAGCCCGCGTCACTACTATTTCTTACTCACAACCGTTGAATTGACAGCGTGCGTCGCTACTATTTCTAACTCACAACCGTTCGATTGACAGCGTGCGTCACTACTATTTCTTACTCACATCCGTTCGATTGACAGCCCGCGTCGCTATTATTTCTAACTCACAACCGTTGGATTGACAGCCCGCGTCGCTACTATTTCTAACTCACATCCGTTGGATTGACAGCGTGCGTCAATACTATTTCTTACTCACAACCGTTGGATTGACAGCCCGCGTCGCTACTATTTCTAACTCAAAACCGTTGGATTGACAGCCCGCGTCAATACTATTTCTTACTCACAACCGTTGGATTGACAGCGTGCGTCAATACTATTTTTAACTCACAACCGTTGGATTGACAGCGTGCGTCAATACTATTTCTTACTCACAACTGTTGGATTGACAGCGTGCGTCAATACTATTTCTTACTCACAACCGTTGGATTGACAGCGTGCGTCAATACTATTTTTAACTCAAAACCGTTGGATTGACAGCGTGCGTCAATACTATTTCTTACGCACAACCGTTGGATTGACAGCGTGCGTCAATACTATTTCTTACTCACAACCGTTGGATTGACAGCGTGCGTCAATACTATTTCTTACTCACAACCGTTGGATTGACAGATAGCGTCAATATTATTTCTTACTCACAACCGTTGGATTGACAGCTCGCGTCACTACTATTTCTAACTCACAACCGTTGGATTGACAGCTCGCGTCAATATTATTTATAACTCACATCCGTTGGATTGACAGCCCGCGTCACTACTATTTCTAACTCACAACCTTTGGATTGACAGCTCGCGTCAATATTATTTCTAACTCACATCCGTTGGATTGACAGCCCGCGTCACTACTATTTCTTACTCACAACCGTTGGATTGACAGCCCGCGTCAATACTATTTCTAACTCACAACCGTTGGATTGACAGCGTGCGTCGCTACTATTTCTAACTCACATCCGTTGGATTGACAATCCGCGTCACTACTATTTCTAACTCACAACCGTTAAATTGACAGCCCGCGTCTCTACTATTTCTTACTCACAACCGTTGGATTGACAGCCGGCGTCGCTACCATTTCTAACTCACAACCGTTGGATTGACAGCGTGCGTCGCTACTATTTCTAACTCACATCCGTTGGATTGCTTGACCGCGTCGCTACTATTTCTAACTGAAAACCGTTGGATTGACAGCCCGCGTCAATACTATTTCTTACTCACAACCGTTGGATTGACAGCGTGCGTCAATACTATTTCTAACTCACAACCTTTGGATTGACAGCCCTCGTCGCTACTATTTCTAACTAAAAACCCTTGGATTGACAGCCCGCGTCACTACTATTTCTAACTCACAACCGTTGGATTGACAGCGTGCGTCAGTACTATTTCTTACGCACAACCATTGGATTGACAGCCCGCGTCAATACTTTTTCTAACTCACAACCGTTAGATTGACAGCACGCGTCAATACTATTTCTAACTCACATCCTTTCGATTGACAGCCCGCGTCGCTACTATTTCTAATTCACAACCGTTAGATTGACAGCCCGCGTCACTACTATATCTAACTCACAACCGTTAGATAGACAGCCCGCGTCGCTACTATTTCTAACTCACAACCGTTAGATTGACAGCCAGCGTCACTACTATATCTAACTCACAACCGTTAGATTGACAGCCCGCGTCACTACTATTTCTAACTCACAACCGTTAGATTGACAGCCAGCGTCACTACTATTTCTAACTCACAACCGTTAGATTGACAGCCCGAGTCACTACTATTTCTAACTCACAACTGTTGGATTGACAGCGTGCGTCAATACTATTTCTTACTCACAACCGTTAAATTGACAGCCCGCGTCTCTACTATTTCTAACTCACAACCGTTGGATTGACAGCCCGCGTCGCTACTATTTCTAACTCACATCCGTTGGATTGACAGCCCGCGTCACTACTATTTCTTACTCACAACCGTTGGATTGACAGCGTGCGTCATTACTATTTCTAACTAACATCCGGTGGATTGACAGCGTGCGTCAATACTATTTCTTACTCACAACCGTTGGGTTGACAGCCCGCGTCGCTACTATTTCTAACTCAAAACCGTTGGATTGACATCCCGCGTCAATACTATTTCTAACTCACAACCGTTAGAATGACAGCCCGCGTCACTACTATTTCTTACTCATAACCGTTGGATTGACAGCCGGCGTCGCTACCATTTCTAACTCACATCCGTTGGATTGACATCCCGCGTCAATACTATTTATTACTCACAACCGTTGGATTGACAGCGTGCGTCAATACTATTTCTAACCAACATCCGGTGGATTGACAGCGTGCGTCAATACTATTTCTTACTCACAACCGTTGGGTTGACAGCCCGCGTCGCTACTATTTCTAACTCAAAACCGTTGGATTGACATCCCGCGTCAATACTATTTCTTACTCACAACCGTTGGATTGACAGCGTGCGTCAATACTATTTCTAACTCACAACCGTTGGATTGTCAGCCCTCGTCGCTACCATTTCTAACTAAAAACCCTTGGATTGACAGCCCGCGTCACTACTATTTCTAACTCACAACCGTTGGATTGACAGCGAGCGTCAGTACTATTTCTTACGCACAACCATTGGATTGACAGCCCGCGTCAATACTTTTTCTAACTCACAACCGTTGGATTGACAGCACGCGTCAATACTATTTCTAACTCACATCCGTTCGATTGACAGCCCGCGTCGCTACTATTTCTAACTCATACCGTTTGATTAACAGCCCGCGTCGCTACTATTTCTAAATCCCAACCGTTAAATTGACAGCGTGCGTCAATACTATTTCTTACTCACAACCGTTCGATTGACAGCCCGCGTCGCCACTATTTCTAAATCACAACCGTTGGATTGACAGCGGGCGTCAATACTATTTCTTACTCACAACCGTTAGATTGACAGCTCGCGTCGCTACTATTTCTAACTCACAACCGTTGGATTGACAGCCCGCGTCACTACTAATTCTAACTCACAACCGCTGGATTCCTAGACCATGTCGCTACTATTTCTAACTCACAACCATTGGATTGACAGCCCGCGTCGCTGCTATTTCTAACTCACAATCGTTGGATTGGCAGCCCGCGTCGTTACTATTTCTAACTCACAACCGTTGGATCGACAGCCAGCGTCGCTACTATTTCTAACTCACAACCGTTGGATCGACAGCCAGCGTCGCTACTATTTCTAACTCACAATCGTTGGATTGACAGCCAGCGTCGCTACTAGTTCTAACTCACAACCGTTGGATTGACAGCCATCGTCACTACTATTTCTAACTCACAAACGTTGGATTGATAGCCCGCGTCAATACTATGTCTAACTCACAACCGTTGGATTGACAGCCAGCGTCGCTACTAGTTCTAACTCACAACCGTTGGATTGACAGCCATCGTCACTACTATTTCTAACTCACAACCGTTGGATTGACAGCCCGCGTCAATACTATTTCTAACTCACAACCGTTGAATTGATAGCCCTCGTCACTACTATTTCTAACTCACAACCGTTGGATTGCTAGACCGTGTCGATACTATTTCTAACTCGCAACCGTTGGATTGACAGCCCGCGTCGCTAATATTCCTAAGTCACAACCGTTGGATTGACAGCCCGCGTCACTATTATTTCTAACTCACAACCGTTGGATTGACAGCCCGCATCACTACTATTTCTAACTCACAACCGTTTGATTGCTAGCCCGCGTCGTTACTCTTTCTAACTCACAACCGTTGGATTACTCGCCCGCGTCGCTACTATTTCTAGCTCACAACCATTGGTTTGACAGCCCGCGTCGCTACTATTTCTAACTCACAACCCCTGGATTGACAGCCCGCGTAGCTACCATTTCGTAGTCACAGCCATTTGATAGATAGCTCACAGCACTTCTATTTCTAACTCACAACCATTGGATTGACAGCCCGCGTCGCTATTATTTCTAACTAGCAACCCCTGGATTGACAGCCCGCGTCGCTACCATTTCCAAGTCACCCACATTGTATTGATAGCCAATTGCGCTTCTATTCCTAACTTACAACCGCTGGATTGACAGCCAACGTTGCAACCGAGACTCGGCCATTTATAAAATGGACTGAAAGGGAAGATTGCTTCACCCAATAGAGTCCGTCCGTGAGTTAATCAGGATTTAAACAAGTTGTTAGAATCTTCTAACTTGAGTTAGAAAGCAACATGAGAACGTTGATGATCTTCAAACAAGCTTTAGAAGGCAAAATGTGAATGGTGGAGATCTTCTAACAAGCTTTATAAAGCAACATGTGAATGGTGAAGATCTTCAAACACGCTTAAGAAAGCAACATGTGAATGGTAAATATCTTCAAACACGCTTTAGAAAGCAACATGTGAATGTTGAAGATCTTCTAACACGCTTTAGAAAGCAACATGTGAATGGTGAATATCTTCAAACACGCTTAAGAAAGCAACATGTGAATGTTGAATATCTTCAAACACGCTTTAGAAAGCAACATGTGAATGGTGAAGATCTTTTAAGACGCTTTAGAAAGCAACATGTGAATGGTGAAGGTCATCTTACACGCTTTAGAAAGCAACATGTGAATGGTGAAGTTATTTTAAGACGCTTTAGATAGCAACATGTGAACGGTAAAGATCTTCTAACACGCTTTAGAAAGCAACATGTGAATGGTGATGAGCTTCTAACATGCTATAGAAAGCAACATGTGAATGGTGAAGATCTTCAAACACGCTTTATATATGATCGCTCCAACCTTTCGGATCGCGACATCCATCCCTGCTTTATTTGATTGTTTGATTGATTTTGGCTTAATTTGTTCATATCAAGGCGTTTGTGATATAATCTCGAGATTGTTGCCACTAACGACTAAGGTTGTACATATAAGATGGCGACTTATGTAGACCCTGATCCGAATGAACGCATAAGTCGATTGACCTTGGCATGTGCCAGTCGCACACAACTTAAGGTCATAGTTGCTTTGTCGTGTTTTATATATCAAATGCTTAGTAAACAATAAAACGAGGACTACACCAACTACCATTATTATAAATGTATCATTCATCAAGCGGGCGGCTAAAATAAGACTATGCAGTAACACGATAACAATGGTTGCAGTACGTCTTCCAGTACCAAAATTGTCTAATTGATAGAAATAGTTGTTTCAAAATAATTGTTTGAATCATTTATTGAGGGGAGGCATCGGGGGGAGGGGTGGTTAAAGCCAATTACAACCAATGTCCAGTCATTTCATGGCGGCCAGTTCCCGTTTGCATGTAATCCATATCTCTATTGCACACCAGTTCTCAAGAAAACAGTTAGCTCATTGGTAGAATACGAATGAAGCCTTTCGCATTAAGTTTGCCAAACATATGAAATGATATTGGCCGAACATGAATTTGAACACACAACCCCTGTATAGACACTCCCCGTCGCTACCGACTAAGCTTCAGGGGTTCAGCTGCAATCAACAGAAATTATTGCTCGGTGTTAGAGTTTAAATGCTTGTCATAATTATTTAATTATTACTACTTTTCCTTCTTATACAAATCACGCTCATCGTATGCCACGATATGATAACGGTCGACCTATTCAACTTCCCGTCCAGGCACGGTCCGTATCAGCCTGCGCGTCCTCTTCTTCGTGTAAAACGGCGTTAAACCCAATCTATCAATCAATCAACATCAAAATAATACTTGTTCTTGCAAAGAGGTCAGGGGTCAAGTAAATAAAACATATTCTTGCAAAGAGTTCAGGGGTCAAGTAAATAATGTCGATGAATAGACTCGTTGTATGAGATCATACACCAATATTTGGGGAGCTTACCGAGATATGATAAGGGTCACGTAATATGAAAAAACGACCTATTAAATTCGCGATCAGTGACGGTCCAGATAAGCCTGGGTCTCGTCTTCCTGCACTAAGATCTTCTGACGCCTATGCAGCAATATTTTTGTTAAACAATTTCTCCTTTTACCCGAATGTTTTCAACTTAATTCCATAGTTCATTTTTCTTTTATATATACTTTCCATATTTTTGCCAAGATGTTTTCAAACTCATCTACTTCATATTTGTTATTAAAGGAATCATTTTCTGATCTCAATTTAATTTAATACGCGAACAATATCGTAATATGATTACGTTCACATCACACGAACTCCAGACCTTTGACATTGTCTGATCAGGATCTTCCATGGTCGCTACATAGTCGTTGTAACATCAAGTTTCAATTTCAACAAGTAATTGACATTTTTTCGCCAAAGGACTTTGCACATGGCCATTTATAAGTTATATAAGTATTGCGAACATGTAAACATAGTTAAGTATATAACATATACACATTTTACAAACATAATATATGTATAAAAACACATATCATTTATATTACCTGGATCTTCGTTTTTCTTAGGCTCTTTGCGATTTGAAGTATTTCACTAAGTATTTCATTAGACCAATCATTTTTCTATATTTTCATTACAGATTTAAGTTTAAACCCTTTACGTAAAACAGTTTATTTGTAACAGCATGATATAAAATGACATCAAGGAAGACTCTGGCAAAAACGTTGTGACAAAAAAAGTAGTATAACACTTTGTACACGATGTCGATGCAAAAGAACATTCAAGTTCTCCATAATTCTATTAACGTGTTAAAGACAACTGGTTATAATACTATGTGTAAACATTTAGCATGATAAGGTTTAATACAGGTTATGAATAATATGGAGTGGTGCGAGAACAATTGTTTATGTTACACAACCATGGTGTATCTATTTTGTTTTCAAAAGTCACTTAATCAACGTGTGCCAATGTAGTATGATATGATATCAATATGTCCAGTGTGATATGATTAGGTGTAACAGAAATATTTTGTTTAATCGATACTGTCCGTGGATGTGTCAATCGTTTGAATCACGTTACTTTTACAAGTGTCCATGGCTGTGTGTTTATGACGAAACAGTGTCCATGGATGTGTGTTTATGACGAAACACGGTACATTTACAAGTGTCCATGGACGTGTGTTTATGACTAAACACGGTACCTTTACAAGTGTCCATGGACGTGTGTTTATGACGAAACACGGTATGTTTTCAAGTGGCAGTGGATGTGTGTTTGTGACTAAACATGGTACTTTTACAAGTGTCCATGGATGTGTGTCTATGACGAAACACGGTACTTTTACAACTGTCCATAGAAATGTGTTCATGACGACACACGGTACATTTACAAGTGTCCATGGATGTGTGTTTATGATGAAACACGGTACTTTTACAAGTGTCCATGGGTGTGTGTTTATGACGAAACACGGTACTTTAACAAGTTCCATGGATGTGTGTTTATGACGAAACACGGTACATTTACAAGTTACCATGGATCTGTGTTTACGACTTAACACGGTATTTTTACAAGTGTCCATGGAAATGTGTTCATGACGAAACACGGTACATTTACAAGTGTCCATGGATGTGTGTTTATGATGAAACACGGTACTTTTACAAGTGTCCATGAATGTGTGTTTATGACGAAACACGGTACTTTAACAAGTTCCATGGATGTGTGTTTATGACGAAACACGGTACTTTTACAAGTGTCCATGGACGTGTGTTTATGACGAAACACGGTCCATTTACAAGTGTCCATGGATGTGAGTTTATGACGAAACACGTTACATTTACAAGTGTCCATGGACGTGTGTTTATGACGACGAAAATGCAGGGAAAACAACAAGTTGTTTTGCCTTACACTGAGTGGATTATGTTATTATGTTACTACGCACCAAAGTTAGTTGAGAATCCGAAGTTTAAAATGTATGGCGTTTGTGGTATAATCTCGAGTTTGTTGCCAGTACGATTGTACAAATAGGATAACAAATAATGTAGACACTTATACGACTGAACGCATGAGTCGGATGACCTTGGTATGTGCAAGTCGCACAAAACTTAAGGTCATAATTTCCTTGTAGTGCTTTGTATATTAAATTATTAGCAGAACAAACGAGGACTACACTGAGATTCAATTATCATAAGGTAATAAGCAAGCTTGGGGTTAAAAAAAGAAAATACAGTAACACGATAACAATGGTCGTAGTATGTCATCCTTTACCAAATAATGTATGTTTGATCTGAGTTGCTTTCACGTTTTAAAAATGATTAATTGAAGCATTTGTTTGCGGTTTAACGCAGTTTTAAACCAGGAAATTCATGGCGGCCGGTTCACATTTCTATGTGTTTCATATCTCTTTCGCCCACCAGTACTCTAGATAACAGTACCTGGAATCAACTGGTTGCTTTTCACGAACAGACAGTTAATTCCTTGGTGGAATACATATTTATAGCACGGCGTCCAACTCACACTCCAATGAGATGCACGAAGTTCATTTCAACGACTTCTCGAGCATGACGTAGACATTAGATGGGTATTGCAAGTTTCCTAGAAACGTATTTCTGCTACAGACGACATGTTGACACTTTAACTAACAGGAACTTACGTAATAAATTACGTAATTCGATTGATTGGAAATTTAGGTTTGCATACAATAATATTTAATAAGATTGTGGCGGCCATTTCACACAAGCTACCATTTGTTTCCTGGATCTCAATAGTAATCCACGAACCATTCCTTCACTGTAAATGGATAGTTTCCCAAAAAGACAATTCAAACACATTGTTCGAATATAAATGACGCTAGTAATCACACTTAAATATTTTGTTATCCTGTATATACACGAATTGTCGGGATTCGAACTCACAGCCCTTCGATTGACAGACTTCGTTGATACTGACAGCAATCAGGTTGTTATTGCTGATTCTAGTGAAATATTCAACAATCCAGAGCGGGTTTACACCTAGTTGAAAACGTGAACAGGTGTCAGTGAGCCATGGAACAAATAAGTACCCAGGAGTTCAACTGTTTTGAAAGATCATTCATACATGAACATGATCGGGACTTAAGCAAATAGTACGTTCTTGACGCAAATAAAATCGACACAAATATATTAAAGATTTGCTTATGCGGGTCGATAATTGTATTCGTTATTCGTAAATGTATGCTTAATAGTCTGGACGTTAAAGATATATTCTACCGACTGTCAATCTATCACAAATGTGCTGAATCAATCGACAGAACAGAACACAATATATCGATATTTTATCTGCCTGAGATTCAGCAGGTGGGGTGGTATTGGTTTATTACCTTAGTTATTTTTATTTCGATGTAAATATAAGGTGTCGGATCCGTCCTGTCCGCCGTGATTTTACCATAGCTGTGGAAAGCGGCGAAACACCCAAAACAAATAAACACAACAAAGGATAAAGGTAAATATATGGGTTAATAGTCTGGAGTATACGATAAAAAGATAATCTACCAACTTTCAAGAAACCAACACTAATACAACGAGCGTACAATTAATCAATACAACAGAGCATAACATATCGGTCTTGTACTTACCTATTATGTCGATGTCCTCATCCCAGTCTTGTCCGTTTAACTCAATAATTCAATATTTCAACAACCTGACAGTCTCCATTTTGAAGATACACCCACCATAGATAACATTTACATCACATGTCAATTATGTTATCATATTTCAATACATGTATATATTGAAGTTTTATCTTTAACCTTTTCCCACATATTCCTCGTATATCAATCCCTACGAACCTGCGACAGACGACTTTGAAAAGCATAGGCTAGAGTTGAAATCTCTCATAATAACTATTTTCAATGATTTACCTTTGCCATCGATATTTTCATTCATGGTGTTTTTTCATATGCTTGCCTAGAGTTGTTCATTGTATGTGGGAAAGGGTTAATACACATCGACACAGGCCGACCAACAACCGTATACGCGTTCTATATTACCGATACAGGTGTAGAAAATGACTGATCCGACTTTGCGGATTTATTTGTTTCACAAGGCAAGACATACACCGATGAGGTAAGTTAGCTGAATCCGTTCAGCACTAAATTTCCTGAAGTAAACTCTTCCATGTTCAAACATCAGGCGACCCCATATTTTATGTAGCATGAGCTTTTGACTAATTAGTTTTACATCTATTGCGAATCAAACATTCAGCTTATATCACTTAGTTTCGATGTCTGCACCCTGGAGACATGACCACTACTCACGTCGTATGTGATGTAAACTAAACAATGCAGAACCCGCTAATCTTGGGATTCGGATCCGAATATGTAAGTTAGCTATGAACTCCTAGTTTAAGAAATACCATTGACAACTGATTGATTGCTTGATAGTGTAATTGATTGATTGATTTAGTTGGTGTTTACACTTTTTTAACAATATTTCTGTCATATCACGGAGGCCTGTTCATATACCATTGCCTTTCCTCGTTGTAACACACCAGTACTCCATACAATAGTTTTTTCAAGCAACTGGCTGCATTTCCGCATACACTGTTAGTCTAACGATAGAAGACGAATTGTCGCATTGACGTTTGTCAAACGTCGGACGAAATGTTTGCTGTGTTTCGGATCGAACTCACAACCATGGATTAACAGCTCACGTCGATAATTCGAACTCACAACCCCTGGATTGACAGCTTGAGTCGCTACTATTTCTAACTCACAACCGTTGGATTGACAGCCCGCGTCGCTACTGTTTCTAACTTAAATCCGTTGGATTGACAGGCCGTGTCGCTACTATTTCAAACTCACACCCTTTCGATTGACAGCCTGCACCGCTACTATTTCTAGCTCACAACCCATGGATTGACAGCCAACGTTGCAACCCGTACGCGGCCATTTATAAAATGGACTGAAAGGGAAGATAGCTTCTCCCAATAGAGTCCGTCCGGGAGTTAATCAGGATCTAAACAAGTTGTCAGAATCTTTGAACACGCGTTAGAAAGCAACATGTGAATGGTGAGATCTTTAATCATCCTTTAGAAAGCAACATGTGAATGGTTAATATATTCTAACACGCTTTAGAAAGCAATATGTGAATGGTGAAGATCTTCTAACACGCTTTATAAAGCAACATGTGAATAGTGAAGATCTTCTAACACGCTTTAGAAAGCAACATGTGAATGGTGAAGCTCTTGGTTAGACTGTGTGGATTCAAAGGCTGTTCGTACATGTTGCCACATCGTCGGGCTTTACAAATAATTCTCTGCACTATCTTGTCTTATATACAAGTTTATATACAGTACAGTGAAGATATTCAGAGGGAAACCATCGTGGTCGAGAGGCTAGCTTCGGGGATTTTGATTTGAGCGTCCAATGCTCCATTCCCAGTCATGGTCATGATAAAGTGCCAGTTTGTAAGGAAAATGTTCTAATTTAGGACTCGTTTTTCAACTCAGCTTTCATGATTAAGTGAACTGTCGCCGTAAAACCAGAATAAAAACATATTATCCAGAGCTACATATGACAGAGGAAATAGAAATTGCAGTTCTGGAGAGGTTCTTAAATTTAGAGGTTAATTCGTTATCCTTAAATAACGCAATTATACGCATCTGCCTGTGGAAAACTTTAGAAACTATTGTTGCAAAAAGTAAGCAATTTCTCACTTTCGCGCTATGTTTTTTGCTCAAGTTCCCGAATCTTTCGAATTTATATAGTTTCCCTTCGTCCATTTGCTTTTTATCCGAAAAGGGGAACATGAAAATGTGGTTCTAAAAAGTGTTCGCTTAACAGAGGTGTCGTTTTTCAAGGTTACACTGTAGTATGTCTTGTATATTGTTTCACCCACCCGTCTTTTGAACAATTTTGATTCATCTCTGTATTCAACGTCTTATTCATTTCTACCTCCAATACTTTCATTAATTAAATATCAGTCACCCGACTTTGACAAGAGTCCCGAGTCGCGGCACGACGGTCATAGTGGAGTGACCTTGGGTAAGGCATATTTTCTACCCTGGTACTGGTTTTCTTACCCAGGGATTATGAATAAGTGAACTTTCGCCGGGATATAACTGAAACAATGTTGTAAAAGGCTTAACAATTAAATTGACAAGAGTGCGGTGTATTATTAGATGTAATCCTTACCATTACTCTCGGCATCATTGACCTGGTCAGTGGTATATAATATTACTTTGAACCCTTGACCTTAGATTGAGTCAATGTTAAAAACTATGTATTCACGAATTGACGGGTAATCACCGTTATTAATGTAAAAGCGATGTATTCACGATTTGACGGGTTATCACCGTTGTCAATGTTAAAAGCGATGTATTCACGATTTGAAGGGTTATCACCGTTGTCAATATAAAAAGCGATGTATTCCCGAATTGACGGGTTATCACCGTTGTCAATGTAAAAAGCGGTGTATTCACGATTTGACGGGTTATCACCGTTGTCAAGTTGTGTCAATGTTAAAAGCGATGTATCCACGATTTGAAGGGTTATCACCGTTGTCAATGTAAAAAACGGTGTATTCACGAAGTGACGGTTAATCACCGTTGTCAAGTTGAGTCAATGTTAAAAGCGATGTATCCACGATTTGAAGGGTTATCACCGTTGTCAATATAAAAAGCGGTGTATTCACGAATTGACGGTTAATCACCGTTGTCAAGTTGAGTCAATGTTAAAAGCGATGTATCCACGAGTTGAAGGGTTATCACCGTTGTCAATGTAAACAGCGATGTATTCACGATTTGACGGGTTATCACCGTTGTCAATGTTAAAAGCGATGTATCACCGATTTGAAGGGTTATCACCGTTGTCAATGTAAAAAGCGGTGTATTCACGAAGTGACGGTTAATCACCATTGTCAAGTTGAGTCAATGTTAAAAGCGATATATTCACGATTCGACGGGTTATCACCGTTGTCAATGTAAACAGCGATGTATTCACGAATTGACGGGTTATCAGCGTTGTCAAATGTTAAAAGTGATGTATTCACGAATTGTCAGGTTATCATCGTTGTCAATGTAAAAAACAATGTATTTACGATTTGACGGGTTATCACCGTTGTCAAAGATAAAAGCGATGTATTCAATCAATGACGGGTTATCACCGTTGTCAATGTTAAAAGCGATGTATTCACGATGTGACGGGTTATCACCGTTGTCAATGTTAAAAGCGATGTATTCACGATGTGACGGGTTATCATCGTTGTCAATGTTAAAAGCGAAGTATTCACGATGTGACGGGTTATCACAGTTGTCAATGTTAAAACCAATGTATACAATCATTGACGGGTTATCACCGTTGTCAATGTTAAAACCGATGTATTCAATCATTGACGGGTTATCACCCTTGTCAATGTTAAAAGCGATGTATTCACGATTTGACGTGTTATCACCGTTGTCAATATTAAAAGCGATGAATTCACGAATTGACGGTTATCACCGTTGTCAATGTTTAAACCGATGTATTCAATCATTGACGGGTTATCACTCTTGTCAATGTTAAAAGCGATGTATTCACGATTTGACGTGTTATCACAGTTGTCAATGTTAAAAGCGATGTATTTACGATTTGACGGGTTATCACCGCTGTCAATGTTAAAACCGATGTATTCACGTTTTGACTGGTTATCACAGTTGTCATTGTTAAAACCGATGTATTTATGATTTGTCAATGTTAATTCTTCCTCACATGCAACACATGTGTAGTGGATGAATTAAAACAAAAAGAAAATAACTTATATTGTTATGTTAATCATCGAGTTGAAAACGAAGTGGCAGAAGGAGAAATTGATCAATATAAATCAATGTATCCGTTTCCACATTGTTTTCCTCAAAAACTTTGTGTTGGAATTACGTCAAAATGAGTCTGCATGTGTGGGAAATGTTAAACGAGATGACGATTTAGTAAATCGAGTTTATCTAAATGGTTTGAACAAGATGACGATTTAGTAACTCGAGTTTATCTAAATGGTTTAAACAAGGTGACGATATAGTAATTCGAGTTTATCTAAATGGTTTAAACGAGATGACGATTTAGTAACTCGAGTTTATCTAAAGGTTTAAACAAGATGACGATTTAGTAACTCGAGTTTATCTAAATGGTTTAAACGAGATGACGATTTAGTAACTCGAGTTTATCTAAATGGTTTAAACGAGATGACGATTTAGTAACTCGAGTTTATCTAAATGGTTTAAACGAGATGACGATTCAGTAACTCGAGTTTATCTAAATGGTTTACACGAGATGACGATATAGTAACTCGAGTTTATCTAAATGGTTTAAACAAGATGACGATTTAGTAACTCGAGTTTATCTAAATGGTTTAAACGAGATGACGATTTAGTAACTCTCGTTTATCTAAATGGTTTAAACGAGATGACGATTTAGTAACTCGAGTTTATCTAAATGGTTTAAACGAGATGACGATTTAGTAACTCTCGTTTATCTAAATGGTTTAAACGAGATGACGATTTAGTAACTCGAGTTTATCTAAATGGTTTAAACAAGATGACGATTTAGTAACTCGAGTTTATCTAAATGGTTTAAACGAGATAACGATTTAGTAACTCGAGTTTATCTAAATGGTTTAAACGAGATGACGATTTAGTAACTCGAGTTTATCTAAATGGTTTAAACGAGATGACGATTCAGTAACTCGAGTTTATCTAAATGGTTTAAACGAGATGACGATTTAGTAACTCGAGTTAATCTAAATAAACCATTTATATGATGAGACATTCGACTAATTATCTCCCTTGATTATAGTTAGGTTATGCACGAAATAACATATACATCAATATCAAACTTAACGCACAAAAACATATATTTACTTTCGCCTACAACCTCTTTACCTATTTCCTAATTAAAAATTAAAATGTTGTATTTAACTATATTGAATAATTGCCATTGTTACATTTATGTTATAACTTTCCGTATATGAAGATGACAATTGATTTCAAGTTAAATGTGAATACAGATTCTGTTCCGTTCTGTTCTGTTTTGGACTGACACTATGCCAATTCGTTAACTGTCGACCCGCAATAGCTAAGTCAGTAGGGGGCTATTGATCAAAGAGGTCCGAGTTCCATCTTCGGTTCGGTGATTCATTCAATCCGATATTTGACAACACAGGCTTTGTGAAGCACAGGTAACAAACCCCTACCTTGTATAAGGTTAGTCCGCCGTGGTCGTGTGGTTAGCGTGGGGGATTTGTAATCGGACGTTCCGATTCGATCCCCTATCCCGGCGGTTATGGTTGAGTGCCAATGGCAAAGGCATATTTCCTAGCTGGCTGATCTGAGTCGATACATTACGCATATACCATAATGTTGGTTTTCTCGTGAAACGACTCATATAAAAATGTAAACGATCACATAGGGCCTTAAACACATAACATACCATTGATAGGGGACCTTGTCGAAAACGAAACAGAAGGCATACTCTCGTCAAAGAAGGAACAGGTTTGAAGATAAAGCTGAAGTATGTACACATTGATAGATTAGCATTAATATTTATGTTTACGTCTGAGTGTCGTTATGTACAAACTACGTTTCGGTTAATAAGAACGTCGCGGATAAGTCTAAAACATGGACAGTGAACGGAATGTCTCGGAAGGTGTCAGCTTTCTCATTCACCCTTTCCCACACACAACAAATATGCAGCAGACGATTTTGAAAAAATCTATGCGAAACATCCATCAATTAAAGGTTAATTACTGGATATAATTGAAAACATTGTGACAAATAGAGAAATTGCTCATTATGAGCTATTTCTTTTTTTGCCACAATGTTTTCAAAAGTCGTCTGCTACAGAAGCGTTAGGTTTAAATATTCCACTGAAAATTTAGACTATGCGTACACTTAGTTGTTATTTTAGAAAAGTAATGATTGTTTCGTGTAATATTGATTTGTAGTATATGGATTGCCTAGTTGTAGATGATGTTGTTGTCAAGCATTTATTCATGTGTTGAGTCAAATTTATTTTGAATGAATTGCATTTTAAGGCAGAACATACCTAATTGACTCGGTGATTTACGTATTATGTCGTAAAAGATCGGTACAGTACATGGAATGAGCGGACCTGTCTAACGGAAAGTACATGAATTATAGCGATCCGTTACGTCTTCTTACGCAAATAGCCGATTCTTAAATGATTAATACCGACCTCGTTCGGAAGCCGCTGAGCCCATTAGGGGCGTTGTACATTTAGTATTCATAAATCGACATCATTGTTGCGCAAAAAGACGCCCAAATAGCCCGGCACGACTCAATATAATACAGTGTACGATGCTCGCGCTATTCGATTTAGTGGGGACGTCCGAAAACTAGATTAATTGTGTAAATGCAACAAGAACACCGCGGAACGAACCAACGCTAGTGCTTTTTTTCATAGTCGAAAAAGGGGCATTTCTGAATCATTATAAAGGCCCGAATTATCTGACTTTGTATAGACATGTGTATTTTTCCTAGAAACATGTGTACCAACTTTCATTTGAAATGTTGAACGGGTTTTGAGATATGAGGTAAGTTTAACGCCAATGGTATCAATATAACCTGACTATTTTCTTTGGAAAACAGACGAGCTAATAAGAGATCAGTTATTGCGAGTTTCAGACCAGTAATTTCCAGATCCGCCCTACCATCGACACAGGGATAATGATTTAATAGACCGAGTGCCCGCCTCGTAGGTAATGTGCCAAGCTTTAACCAATTCCCACATACAGACGCTTTTTGACGCCTCTGCAACAGACGACCTTTTGAAAACATTGTGACAAAAGGGAGATTGCTCGAAACGAACAAGTTCTTCTTTTGCCACAATATTTTCATTTTTCCAGTAATTTGTCCTACATTTAAAGAGATCTACCGTGATTTCACATATATGAGTGGTTCGACCCAGGAGTTAAATAATATGCTCATTTGGTCTTAACGCACTGCACCAGCGACAATGAAGAGCATGAATATCTTACGAATGATTCCCGTAAGTCATTGCACCAACTCGAACAACGATATGGAAATCGAGTTATTTCTATAAACAACAGAGCCTCCGAAACCAAAAGAAATCAAATCCAGAACCTCGTAAAACGCATTAAGGCAGTAATATGGGAAAACCGTGAACGTTCCTACATTCATGAAAAGTATGCGGTTGTTTATCGTATTGCACTGATCAGGGACCCACGTGATATTTCACCTAACTCATTAACCATGATGGAAAAGGTAGAAACTGATTTGTTTCGCTTACAAATGTTTCTAAATTTATCGAAGATAATGATGGAATGCAACGAGAAAAGAATCCACGTGGTAACCTTCAAATAATCGATGCTTTTACAAATGAAACTGGACTATGGTTTACACAGCAGACAGGGCAAATGAATATTCTCGCAGATGCATGTCGCTAAAGTCACGGGCCAATTATTGCGAATATAGTTTATATGATACGTCTGATTCCCCTTGTAAAATGTGTTTGTAGGATTTGTTTGTATAAATTCTTTGCTTACAAGTGTTTGTTTGTGTTATGTAACATGTTTTTCTATGTGTATATGTTTGCCATGTGTAAATAATATATAAATGGTCAAAGGCAAAATGCTTTGCCAATTTATTGAATCTTTAAACCTGTTTCTCATTTCAACGTATAATTCCATAAAATACAGTATTTCTTGTTCAAATTCGGACGGCTACATATTCCATAGATACGAGTTTCGTAATATTTTGATATCTGAGAGGCAAACAATGCTGATTTCAGGTGAGACAGCCCTTGACGAGCTGACACACCTGAATCTGTTTTGTTTGCAAAATGCGTCAATATTGCCATGGCGCTGAAAGAGTATGGACGAATTTCATGTTTTCTTGATTGAATTTGTGCTGAAGCCCTAGCTAGGATTTTACAACTGTGTATTTTGATCATAACTTGTAGATTCAGAGGATCATAATTTCTTTTTCATTTAGTCTGCATTCTCATTTACTTAAAAAATAAGTGTTGATCACTAAAACACCCGTTGATCAGAAACTGTTAGTACAGTTTTAAAAAGACTGGCTGTCACAAACATATTGACCTTGTTTCTGCCTATGTAAACATTGACACTTTCCCTACCATATTGATTGATTTGTAGTTTAAAGCCGTTTTCAACAATTGCATCTCTTTCAATTAAAGTATACTTATAGAATACAGTTGAAAACATTGTGACAACATGAGATATTTCTCATAATGAGCAATTGCTCCTTTTCTGAAAATGTTCTTTTAAAAGATGTCTGCTGTAGAGGCGTCAGCAACCGTCTATACGTTAGCAATTTAACATATTTGTTTTGAGGGTCGATCATTGGAGCCCTGTGTACGCTACTATTTAACATGTATATTATATCATATATAGACAATGGATGTAACTTCCTCGTCAACCGAATTTGACACATCTTTGCATATTGTTACGATACAACATTATAAACGACAAGCGAGGGTCAAGATCCTCGTCTTACTTATAGTCGCAATTTGACCCATGATTGCATTTTCTTACGATACAACATTATATAAACGACAAGCGAGGGTCAAGACCCTTGTCCCACTTAGAGACGCATTTTGACCCATGTTTGCATTTTGGTACGATACAACATTATAAACGACAAGCGAGGGTCAATTTCCTCTTCTCACTTAGAGACGCAATTTGACCCATGTTTGCATTTTCTTACGATACAACATTATAAACGACAAGCGAGGTTCAAGATCCTTTTCCCACTTAGAGACGCATTTTGACCCATGTTTACATTTTGGTACGATACAACATTATAAACGACAAGCGAGGGTCAAGATCCTCTTCTCACTTATAGATGTAATTTGACGCATCATAATTATTATATTTTCCTTTTGACATAGTGTTTTCAACTTCATAAAATAATTATACTTACATTTGTAGTGATTTCCATGTTTTCTTACAGACCATTTCAACTCGTCTGCCGCAGATTTAGTGTATGTGGGAAAGGGTTAACCCAATATTGTTTTTTATCTGAATGTATATAAATACAGTTATATAAGCCTATCGCAACACTGTTACACTCTAAAATCCCTTTTTCCAAATACAAAAAATCTGCAGCTGACGGCTTTGAAAAAATCTAGGCAAACATATTAAAAAAACCTCTTTAAAAGAACGTCAGATTATTACATTATGAACAAAGAAGATTTCATCTTTTGTAACAATGTTTTCAAAATTCATCCTCTGCTAAGGCGTCAAGAAACGTCAGTATGTAGGAAATACACAATATATGCTGTTTTAATTGTTTCCCTCAAACGGACGCTTTTATTTACCTCTGCCGCATAAGACTTTTTAGAAAACATTGAAGCAAAAGGTGGAACTACTGAATATGAAAAATCACCCCCTTTGCCATAATGTGTTGAACATTTCCTATTAGTTATTTCTTCATTAATACATGTATATATTTTTCATATTTTTGTGTTGTTTGTTCACCTTTTGTTTTGTTACAATCGGCGGCAATCAGTGGTACTAGATCCGAATTTGATTGGTCATTGAACATACACAGCCGTTTATCATCTAACAGACACGTGTATTGTTTGATTTGTGTATTCTGGTACCAACAGTACCAACAGTACCAACAATACTATCAGTACCAACGGTACCAACAGTACCAACAGTAATAACAGTACCAACGGTACCAACGGTACCAACAGTACTAACAGTACCAACAGTACCAACAGTGCCAACAATACTATCAGTACCAACGGTACCAACATTACCAACAGTAATAACGGTACCAACGGTACCAACAGTACTAACAGTACCAACAGTACCAACGGTACCAATACTAACAGTATCAATGATACCAACATTACCAACACTACTAACGGTACTAACGGTACCAACAGTACCAACAGAACTAACGGTACCAACAGTACTAACACTACTAACGGTACCAACAGTACCAACAATACTAACGGTACCAACAGTACTAACACTACTAACGGTACCAACAATACCAACAGTACTAACGGTATCAACAGTTCTAACACTAATAACGGTACCAACAATACCAATAGTACTAACGGTATCAACATTATCAACAGTACTAACATTACTAACGGTACTAACAGTACCAACAGTACTAACGGTACCATAGTACCAACAGTACACACAATACTAACGGTATCAACAGTACCAACAGTACTAACGGTATCAACATTAACAACAATACTAACAGTACTAAAGGTGCCAACAGTACCAACATTACTAACAGTACTAACTGTATCAACAGTACCAACAATACTAACGGTACCAACAATACTAACGGTACCAACAGTACCAACGGTACCAACATTATCAACAGTACTAACAGTACCAACGGTATCAACATTACCAACAGTACTAACGGTACCAACAGTAACAACGGTACCAACATTACCAACAGTATCAACAGTACTAACACTACTAACAGTACGGTCATTTCTATATTGGTCAAAAACAAGTGGTCTCCTTATGTCAAGCAAAACACAAAAACAATATTCGAACATTTTAAAGTTATTAGCAATAAAGATACAATTTAACATTACTACAGTTGATTCTCCAGACACTATAAGGATGAATGTTTCACTGTCAAAATATCTACAGAGACTATAAAGATGAATGTTTCACTGTCAAAATTTATACAGAGACTATAAGGATAAATGTTTCACTGTAAAAGTTGCTACTGAGACTATAAGGATGAATGTTTCACTGTCGAAGTTTCTACAGATACTATAAGGATGAATGTTTCACTGTCAACATTTCTGCAGAGACTAAGTATGAATGTTTCATTGTCAAAGTTTCTACAGAGACTATAAGGATGAATGTTTCACTGTCGAAGTTTCTACAGAGACTATAATGATGACTGTTTCACTGATGAAATTTCTACAGAGACTATAAGGGTAAATGTGTCACTGTCAACATTTCTACAGAGACTATAAGGATGAATGTTGCAATGTCAAAATTTCTACAGAGACTATAAGGATGAATGTTTCACTGTCGAAGTTTATATAGAGACTATAAGGATGAATGTTTCACTGTCAAAATTTCTACAGAGACTTTAAGGATGAATGTTTCACTGTCAAAGTTTCTACAGAGACTCTAATGATGAATGTTTCACTGTCGAAATCTATACAGAGACTATAAGGATGAATGTTTCACTGTCGAAATATCTACAGAGACTCTAATGATGAATGTTTCACTGTTGAAATTTCTACAGAGACTATAAGGATGAATGTTTCACTGTCGAAATATCTACATAGACTATACGGATGAATGTTTCACTGTTGAAATATATACAGAGACTATAAAGATGAATGTTTCATGCTGAAGTTTCTACAGACACTATAAGGATGAATGTTTCACTGTCGAAATCTCTACAGAGACTATACGGATGAATGTTTCACTATCGAAATCTCTAGAGAGACTATAAGGATAAATGTTTCACTGTTGAAACCTGTACAGAGACTATAAGGATAAATGTTTCACTGTCAAAATCTCTACAGAGACTATAAGGATAAATGTTTCACTGTCAAAATTTCTACAGAGACTTTAAGGATGAATGTTTCACTGTCAAAGTTTCTTCAGAGACTATAAGGATGAATGTTTCACTGTCGAAATTTCTACAGAGACTTTAAGGATGAATGTTTCACTGTCAAAGTTTCTACAGAGACTATAAGGATGAATGTTTCACTGTCAAAATTTCTACACAGACTATAAGATGAATGTTTCACTGTCAAAGTGTATACAGAGACTATAAGGATGAATGTTTCACTGTCAAAATATCTACATAGACTATAAGGATGAATGCTTCACTGTCGAAGTTTCTACAGAGACTATAAGGATAAATGTTTCACTGTCGAAATTTCTACAAAGACTATAAGGATAAAGGTTTCACTGTCGAAATATCTACATAGACTATAAGGATGAATGCTTCACTGTTGAAATATCTACAGAGACTATAAAGATGAATGTTTCACTGTCAAAATATCTACAGAGACTATAAGGATAAATGTTTCACTGTCGAAATTTCTACAGAGACTATAAGGATAAATGTTTCACTGTCAACATTTCTACAGATACTATAAGGATGAATGTTTCACTGTCGAAGTTTCTACAGAGACTATACGGATGAATGTTTCACTATCGAAATTTCTACAGGAATGTTGGTAAAATTTAATGTCTGATTTGCAAACATACATATTTCAGCTGTCTCAACTGAATCTGCATTGTTTTCAAAAGCCTTTGGCAGCAAAACAGTTAACATGAGAACAAAACAAAGATTATTATTAGACCTTACTATACTCCTAGGCTGCCTAACTATATTATAATAAGAACAATAGATAGCCTACCAGTATCGTAATGGCTATAACAAAACATGATTTCTCGTGTTAATATCGGCCTAACCATGAGAGCTGAATAAATAATTTATTTGAATATCTTACTATTATATCAGCGTGTTACTCTGTTAACAAACAACAGGGTGGATCCTTATCAGACAGCATGACGAAGCCGACTTATCTGCATCTTCGCTGGTCGAAAATGTCCGAGGATCGATTTTAAAAGGACGCTATTAAGCGTACATAACACAAGAACATAGTAGTTTTAGATGGCATGTGATTTGTTGTCCTAATATAATTATTATAATTACCATATTACAATGATAGCGCTAGCTTTCGAAGGCAAATATATCATATATTTGTTTGCACATACAGACTCATTTTGACGCATCTTTGGCAGTTTAAGTTTGACATTATTGTGTCAAAACTAGCACATTAACATGTATCCACAATGATTTCAAATATTTTCAATTGTTATATTTTCAAAAACTTTCTATACTTTTTCGAAAAAGGTTATGTTAACTGCAGATTTCTGGTATGCGGGAAAGCATTTTATTACAACATTATGTCAATAGGAGACATTGCTAGTTAAAATAATAATTTCACCTCTTGCCACAAGGTTTTCAACTCTTCTCAATTGTTATATTTTCATTTAGGGAGATGTTTTCAAATTGTTTTTAAGATGTTTTTGATTTCATCTACTGCGGATTTGTTGTACATGGAAATGTTTTAAAGGTAATCGACACACAAACACAATCATAACAGCTAGCCGGTTAAACAGTAAAATAAACTTTACCACCCTTCGTCGGATCGTTGAGGTATTTCACAGATGTCATGCGTAAACATGGTTATATAAGAATTGGTATTGCTCTGCTAACGTCATTCAGCTCCCCTCTTCTGACTGAATTTGGCAACGACCAATGGCTTGTGTAGTTTGTACTCGGTTTCGTTGTGAGACAAAAACAAATTGATATTGTGATATCTTAAATCACAGGGAAAGGACAATGCAATATTTGTTTTATATCCAACAACAGGTAGTAGTATCGTAAGAGCTATACACATCTATTATTTCCGCATTACACTATTACATTGAATATTTAAGTGCAAAAAACATCCTTATATTTTTTCTCCATTTCACTATTACATCAACATATGCATTTTCCAGCCCTTATGCTACTAATAGCTGTGTTTTCAACGTTTGTTCCATATGGTTAACTAGTTCGTTTCATTTTACTGTTTGAGGAACCAAAACAATGCGACTGTTTCATCACACTTTTTTTATAGACAACTCTGCAATACTGTGCAACAAATTTCCAGAAGTTATTTCCCTTGACCATTTATATACACAGACCACAACATAAAACATGGTGTTAAAATGCTTTCGCCATGTCATTCGAATTTTTGTAAATGATTAAATGAGTGTTGAATTGTTCACGTTACCGCGCTTCAACAATCAAGTACAGTACAACCTGTTCAGAACAACATAATACGAATCAATACGTTTTCAGTTATATCACAGGGGCCAGTATTTATAACACTTTCAGTTCAGCCGTTTATAAGCACATACTTAAACCCTTAAACCACCAGTTTTAATTTGTCCATATACCTTATTGAGTATAAAGGTTATAGCTATATTTACTTTCACGCTTGTCTTATTATAAAGGCTAAAACATCAATCATATCAGTGAATAGTGTTTTCTTCTAAAAGCACGATATGACATCCAAATAGCTAAATTGGCTAACATCTTACAACAACACACCGACGGGGCAATGTGACCAACACAGATTCAGATCAGCCTACTCATTGACGCAGCCTGATCAAATCGTCATGCAGATTTAATCATGTATATTTGTTGAATTGAATAATATGTCGGAAAATTGACTTCACGAGTATGCAACTTATTCACAACTGACATTGGTTTTTGAAATATTTGGTGGACAGTTTTGTTTTGGCGTTTCGGTGGTGTAATGGTTAAATCTGGATTATCCCGGCCAGGTCAGTGATTGGTTGATTGAATTTGAATTAGTGACGTTTTCAGCAAGTTTCAGTTATATAACGACGGCCATGTTACCTCTCCACGTGTTTTCCGTATTTCTCATACTAGTCCTTCACATAACAGGTATATCAAGAAAACTGCTGCTTTCCGTCTATATGTTGAATATACCTAGATATACTTTTTGACAAACCAATGTGAGAAATGGCATCTTACTAGTTTTACGTCAATGTAGCATTTAATATCCACTTGGAGAGTCAGAACATGATTTACGCCGCTGTCAATAATTGTTCAGTTATATCACGTTGTTTCCCAGGTAAGTTACCATTACCACTGGTCCTTTTAACCAGTTAGTCGTAATGCTAACTCCGCAACCATGAGCGCAAATGTAGCCAGCGATTACTTCCACTTTTATGTTTATGTTATGACCCGGCCGGGGTTCGAATCCGCGACCTCCTGCACACGAGACGGACGCTCTATCACAACATCACAGATGCGGTTCCCTTGTCACATGAAGCCACTCATTTAATGTGTTATTTGATTACCCAAAGCATACATTAAACAATGTTCTACATAGATAGCTATTTATGATGGTTGTTGAGAAGAATTTACCAAACAAAGCTTAAATCGCAAAGGGGTGTTGGTCAGTATAAGCGAGAGCACCTTTATGGACGGCCACATTTTCAGCTCCAGTTTTTCAAAAATGTATCGCCGTCACAACAAGCTTCCAAGCCATATAGACCAATTTTGGATTCCTTCAAAGAGTTAACAGTGTTCAACTTTTATGTCATCTCTCCCCGTAATACAAACGGCATCTGATGCGTCTACCGCAGACAATATTTTAAAACATCTTTGGAAAAAAAGTAATTACTCGTGTTAAACAATTACTTCCTTTTCTCCTATTAATATTACTGAACACATTTGACCTGATCCTGACCCTTGTGTAAATATGTAATTATATGGGCGTACATGCACATGTACAGTTATCAACATTGAAATGTGTTTATTTTATACAAACCTAAACATTTAACATGGAATGATTGTTACACCTTGGCGCTCAGGATGTACAGTTATCAACTTTGAAATGTGTTTATTTTATACAAACCTAAACATTTAACACGGAATGATCGCTCAGGATTGTTGGGTTAGCATAACAACTGACTCAAAGATGTCAGGATAAATAGACCACCTGTACTGGTTAATTACCCAGCAAACGCCATGATATAAATAGACCACCTGTACTTGTTAATCACCCAGCAAACGCCATGATATAGCTGAACAATTGTTGAATACGGCATACTACAGTATTCCAACAAACACATCTATACATGGTTAAGGTACGGGGAACGATTGTTAAAACATATTCGTAGGATCAGAATATCATGGTTATGCTTCCTTTATCATTGCTGATAATGCTGCATATCCCACTTTTCTGCATACAACACATTTATAGCATACAACTTTGAAAACAAACATATAAGCAGAATAATGGTAAAGATGTCTTTAAACGTAGACTGACTTACACATGTATTTACAACATTGCGGCAACAGAAGCAATTGTTCAACATATAAACAAGTTCATTCTTTCTAGAGTCGTCTGCAGAACATGCGTCAAGTTACATCTGCAAAGTTGGAAAGGGTTTATCAGCAATTTAAAGTATCAAGCGTAACGTGTTATAGTACGAAAGCCTATTAGGACCATCTGATAATTTTGTTTTGTTTTACGTAAAGTCGTAATAACGCAAAAAAAGGTGTTATAATGCGAACAAAGGCGAAGTAACGCGAAACAAGGCGAAGTAACAAATACAGGCATTATAACTTGAAAATAAAAGCTTAATAACGCGAAAAAAGGCGTTTTAATGCCAAAACAAGGCGTTATAACGCGAAATAAACGCATTTGTTTCGCGTTACTACGCCTTTCTTTGCATTATTACGCCTTTATTTTGCGTTATTATGCGCTGTTTTGTCTTACTTTGCCTTTTTTTGCGTTATTTCGTCCTTTTTTTTGCATGATAACGCCTTCTTTCGCGTTATTACGACTTTAAAATATTTAGTTTTCTAAAGTAAGAAGGTATGTAAATTGTATATTATAGTTATATGTGAACATCAAACGTTATCATGTCAAGAGTAAGCAATATATCAAACACATATGAACTAACTATTTAATTGTATCAGAACAAACATATTTCAAAGGTAAACACATTTCCTCTGAAAAAGCTTTGTATTTTGACCAAACTAAAAATTTGTGTACACTTGAATTGATATAAACTTCAGCAGTATTTGTTAAGACCTATACAATACAACTGTTAATCATGTTTCATACATTAACACTGGTCCCGCTTGGCCTATTTCAGCAATACAAAGTAGTACGTATACATAAAGTATATATCTAGATCATAATTAAATGGCTCACTTATAAAAGGATCATAACTAAATCTTGTTTTAAAAAAAACATATGACTCCTCTGAAATAAACAATTGAATATCAAATATTGTCAGACGTATGATACATCTCCAGTGTTCAATGTTTAAAAACTATTTCGTTAAATAAAATTAATAAACTACAGTATGTGTGTAACTGGTTCATGAAATAATGTAGTAATTCCTATCATGCATGAACAACATGACTGAGCATCCTTGTCAATGGTCCAAATAACAACTGGAGTTACTTGAAAAAACATCTAATATGTGTTGGCAAAAAGTGTAGAGTGCGATCGGATGCGCTGATTGACATGCATCTGTACAGATCGGATATGCCTTATTGTTCGCCTTGACTGGACGTCGCTCAATATGTTACATCGACTATAAATATCTGTCTGTGTATTCATATTACCTCATTCAAATGTATACTTTTCGCTGACTGATATGTATCTTTAAACTGATTCAATACTATTCACTAATATGTCACATTTCCACTGTAAAAGTTTATTAAAAAAATGTGCACTTAATGTTAATCTACAAACTATTAAACTTTTGAGATCACAATAAACATAAATCATCAAACTCATAAAAGTTCTTAGATAACCAATACATGACATGTTAGTGCACATTTTCCAATAATGAACATCTCACTACATTAAAATATGTCCAGTGTTTTTGTTAGATTGTTTGTATATTGTTTTACTCCATTTTCAACACTTATGAAGTTATATGACGACGTTTCCTGGGTAAGTTACTTGTACTACTAGTTTATTTGTCATGACACAAGCAAGTATGTCGCAATACTAACTATACCATCCTGCGGTGCAGAAAAGTCATTGCTTTTAGTTTTCAGGTATTTTGTATGACCCTGTCAAGGAACCAACTCGCAAGCTCCCGCACCAGAGGCGAACACTATACCTCAATCCCCTTGGCGGTTTCTTCCCATTGGAAAAAGTCCTCCTGTATATGAGCTGTACTCAAAGCAAACATCCATAGGGCATTTGCGACCAGTATTTGCCAGATCAATATGCGCATGCTTAAAGTTTGATCTGGCCTTACATTATTCGCAAATAGGTCGGTTATCATTTAAAATGCTTCCTCTTGAAGCCGTGTTCGTCGATAAATTATGGGGTCCCTGTAGTAAAAAAAACCTTCTGATAAACATACATAGGTTATATTTATCTTCAGGACGGGTATGTTAATCGTATTACACTTGCCTTATGCTTGGTTTTGTTCAATAATAGTATAATAAAAAGAATTGCTATTGTATATGTAGTAAAAATTATCAGCAGACGCTCTGATAAAGAGACACATTTTTTTATTCAGGACGCAGGTTGATAAGCTGGATCTACACTTGCTACACATTCCTAATGCTTGGTTGTATTGAAGAGAAGTTAACCTAGTGTCTAGTTTCATGTAAGATATATCCCATAGTTCCTGTAGTAAAAATCACCAAACAAATACAGTCTTGTAAACAGACATATATATATACTTTACAGGGTGCTTAAGGTGTATCATGATCTACAATAATAAGCACATTGTTTGATAATCATACCCGGAATTGTTTGAAGGTTGATCAAGAAGTTAACTTGCCGAAATCGCCTTTGATAATATTTTATTGAGTCGAATGTTTTTTTGTTTTTTTTGTCGGGTTCTGTGATGTGTTATTTCCTCTGTGGAATGCATCACTCAAAATGATAGTCGGGTTCTGTGATATTTATTGGATCTGTTATAAACATCACTCTATTTGAGAGTCGGTTTCTGTGATGTTTCATTTTCTGTGCTGAATACATCACTCTATTTGAGAGGGGGGTTCTGTGTTGTGTTATTTTCTATGTTGAATACAATACTCTATTTCAGAGTCGGGTATTCTAATATGTTATTATCTCTGTTGTATACATCACTCTATTTGAGAGGCGGGTTCTGTGTTGTGTTATTTTCTATGTTGAATACATTACTCTATTTGAGAGTCGGGTATTCTGATATGTTATTATCTCTGTTGAATACATCACTATATTGAGAATTTGTTTCTGTAATGTGTTATTTTCTCAGTTAACTAAATAACTGTATTTGATAAAACGACATTGAGTTGCTTACAGGATGCACCGGTTGATCTGGATGTTCACTCACTCACATTTGTAGGGGCTGGTTTTTCTGGAATTTAGCGCATCAATATTGAGAGCCGAGTTCTGTAATAAACTAATGTTTTTGATGAATAAACTTGATAAAGAGACAATGAATTGGTTACAGGTTCATCTGGATCTACACTTGCCTCTAGTATCTTTGTTTTTTCTAGAATAAATTTCACTAAGAGTCACCACCTCTTTGATATGTGTTATGGTCTGTGTTGTATAAATCACTCTATCAGATAAACAGAAACTGAGTTGTTACACGATCCAAATGAATGACTAATATAAAGTCTGTTATCTCTTTCACAATATATAACTGCATGAGGACTATTCATCCCCGTTGTTCAGTCTTGTAATACTCGTATGGTTGTACACTGTGGTGATATAATATGATTAATCTGATAAACCGAAATTGCACTACCAAAGGATACACCATGATGACTAATATACAGTCGGTTATCTCTTTCACTATATATAACTGCATAAGCAGTTCCGTCTTGTACGACTCGTATGGTTGTACACTGTGGTGATATAATATGAATACTGTCTGATCCCAATCCAGCTATATAAATATTATCTTCTCTATCTACTGCCACACCGCGTGAATCCATCAGTTCATCATGTTTATATACATGTTGTACATTACCATCTAGATCCACACTCGTTACACTGTTGTTATCATAATCTGATACGTAGAGCGTGTTCTGATCAGTACTCAATACACATATGCTGGGTGTTTTAACCAATGTCTGTCTTCTGATATCTGTTGTTATTGTTTTCAATATTTTCCCACCTAAATCAATGATTTTTAGGCAACCAGTACCTTCAAAATAGCAAATAAATGTGCACATACTCTCATTGTACTTACAATTTTCATAATCTCACAGGAATGTTATTTGTCAACCGATTATTCAAATATGTGTCATGTATGCAAGAGAAATGTTGACTTTTGAAAACAATAAAGATTATTTTCTTCAAGTTTGATTTGTGTCGAAATTATAATAACATTCCTATTACTTCTGGATCACCCCTCGTATATACTGACTCATCTATTTTGCTGCGTAACTACCTGCAATGTAATTATCTTCGCATGAATAAGTATCAACCCGTCACTACTTATTAATTCACGAAAGTGTTATATGGTTGAGTAACGCGTGCACAATTCTCACGATACGACTTGTCTGGTGCGAAGATTTCTGACAATTAATCAGTTTTAATGTTTTGTTGTGCTATTCAATATATGTTACAACATTTCAAATGAAGATGTATATCGGCAAGGTCTCAAAGCTTAATTTGATAACAACCCGCCCGATATGTCTGCTGTGGTGCTATTACATCGTTGTATGCATTGTGAATCAATTGCCAGGAAACAAAGTATCAATCAATTTCTATGAAACAAAAAGCATTCATGAACCAAAATATCAATCAATTACTATCAAAGTATCAATGAATTACTATGAACCAAAATAGCAATCAAACTGGCATGTTGTCGGGATTGGGAGAATGGTATTTTCTAAACAGTTATCTGAAATACGTGACAAAACAAAAAAACAAAAACAAATAAAATGTGTGATAATTATACTTTTAAAAAACAACATCAGTAAAACATCGAAGTAAACAAGTCAGTTAATACATGTACATATAAAAATCCAAGTATTCTTTTGTTGTATGTTTAATGTATTTACTATATAAATTGCAATACCGTGGTTACTTTGAATCTTTAAAGAGAAGAAAATGAATACAACCTACCGTTATTTATTAGGGGGTAGCTTACTTAAAATGAAATAGATGATTATAATGAAAACATGTGTATTCATTGTATTAACTTAGATGCGTATCTAGCTATAATTATGCAGTGTACGTTCCGAAGCGCGACAGACGTTATACTGCATTGTGATCATTTTGTCACAATTATTTCAAATATCATCTGTACTTCATATGTAAATAAACTCATTCATGCGTTTACGAAGTCAATGACGTCATTAAAATCATGATCACACAATTCACGTTCAAGTTCTTTATTAGTGTAAGACTTTACATTTGAGCCGTCCCGCGAGAAAACCTCGATGAACTAATTAAAACGTAGACCTAGTGATAAAAATAGCTCACACTGACCTTCAGTTCATGTCTGAGAAAATGAGCGGAAATACATATATGTACAAATCATTATAAAGGTAATGATTAATTAAAAGTTTTCTTTTGTGTGGTGCTTAACGCCGCTTTCAACAATTGTTCAGTTATATCACGACCGTTCCTGTGTTAGTTACCAGTACTAATGGTCCATTTACACCAGTAAGTCATGGGTAAGTTACCAGTACTAATGGTCCATTTACACCAGTAAGTCCTGTGTAAGTTACCAGTACTAATGGTTCATTTACACCAGTAAGTCCTGGGTAAGTTACCAGTACTAATGGTCCATTTACACGAGTAAGTCCTGTGTACGTTATCAGTACTAATGGTCCATTTACACTATTAAGTCCTGTGTTAGTTACCAGTACTAATGGTCCATTTACACTAGTAAGTCCTGTGTACGTTATCAGTACTAATGGTCCATTTACACCAGTAAGTCCTGGGTAAGTTATCAGTACTAATGGTCCATTTACACCAGTAAGTCCTGTGTAAGTTATCAGTACTAATGGTCCATTTACACCAGTAAGTCCTGGGTAAGTTATCAATACTAATGGTCCATTTACACTAGTAAGTCCTGTGTACATTATCAGTACTAATGGTCCATTTACACTAGTAAGTCCTGTGTTAGTTACCAGTACTAATGGTCCATTTACACTAGTAAGTCCTGTGTACGTTATCAGTACTAATGGTCCATTTACACTAGTAAGTCCTGTGTTAGTTACCAGTACTAATTGACCATTTGCACCAGTAAGTCCTGGGTAAGTTACCAGTACTAATGGTCCATTTACACCAGTCAGTCCTAGGTAAGGTACCAGTACTAATGGTCCATTTACACCAGTAAGGCCTGGGTAAGTTACCAGTACTAATGGTCCATTTACACCAGTAAGTCCTGGGTAAGTTACCAGTACTAATGGTCCATTTACACCAGTCAGTCCTAGGTAAGGTACCAGTACTAATGGTCCATTTTCACCAGTAAGTCCTGGGTAAGTTACCAGTACTAATGGTCCATTTACACCAGTAAGTCCTGGGTAAGTTACCAGTACTAATGGTTCATTTACACCAGTCAGTCCTGGGTAAGTTACCAGTACTAATGGTCCATTTACACCAGTAAGTCCTGGGTAAGGTACCAGTTCTAATGGTCCATTTACACCAGTAAGTCCTGGGTAAGGTACCAGTACTAATGGTCCATTTACACCAGTAAGTCCTGGGTAAGTTACCAGTACTAATGGTCCATTTACACCAGTCAGTCCTGGGTAAGGTGCCAGTACTAATGGTCCATTTACACCAGTAAGTCCTGGGTAAGTTACCAGTACTAATGGACCATTTACACCAGTAAGTCCTGGGTATGTTACCAGTACTAATGGACCATTTACACCAGTGGGTCAGTCGTAAGTCACCAGTACTAATGGTCCATTTGCATCAGTAAGTCCTGGGTAAGTTACCAGTACTAATGGTCCATTTACACCAGTAAGTCATGGGTAAGTTACCAGTACTAATGGTCCATTTACACCAGTAAGTCCTGGGTAAGTTACCAGTACTAATGGTCCATTTACACCAGTCAGTCCTGGGTAAGGTACCAGTACTAATGGTCCATTTACACCAGTAAGTCCTGGGTAAGTTACCAGTACTAATGGACCATTTACACCAGTAAGTCCTGGGTAAGTTACCAGTACTAATGGACCATTTACACCAGTAAGTCAGTCGTAAGTCACCAGTACTAATGGTCCATTTGCATCAGTAAGTCCTGGGTAAGTTACCAGTACTAATGGTCCATTTACACCAGTAAGTCTTGGGTAAGTTACCAGTACTAATGGACCATTTACACCAGTAAGTCAGTCGTAAGTCACCAGTACTAATGGTCCATTTGCATCAGTAAGTCCTGGGTAAGGTACCAGTACTAATGGTCCATTTACACCAGTAAGTCCTGGGTAAGTTACCAGTACTAATGGTCCATTTACACCAGTCGGTCCTGGGTAAGGTACCAGTACTAATGGTCCATTTACACCAGTAGGTCCTGGGTAAGGTACCAGTACTAATGGTCCATTTACACCAGTAAGTCCTGGGTAAGTTACCAGTACTAATGGTCCATTTACACCAGTCAGTCCTGGGTAAGTTACCAGTACTAATGGTCCATTTACACCAGTAAGTCCTGGGTAAGTTACCAGTACTAATGGACCATTTGCACCAGTCAGTCCTGGGTAAGTTACCAGTACTAATGGTCCATTTACACCAGTAAGTCCTGGGTAAGTTACCAGTACTAATGGACCATTTGCACCAGTAAGTCCTGGGTAAGTTACCAGTACTAATGATCCATTTACACCAGTAAGTCAGTCGTAATGCTTACACCACAACCCTGAACGCCAAGAAGGGAAATCCATTACTACCATTGTTAATGTCTTTGATACGACCCGAAATAGTAACCCTTTCCCACATATGACACATCTGAAAGAGACGACTTTGGATGCATCAAGGTAAATATATGGAAATCGATTGACAGTGAATTATTGGATAAAGATTAAAACATCGTGGCAAATAGAGAAATTGCTGATCATAAGCAATATTTACATTGGCCACAATGTTTTCAAAAGTCCATACCCCAAGAATTTCGATCATCAGTTAATCCTATCTGCCCTCGGAAGCAATACATTCGTTAATCTCCGTAACGTTCCGTGATTTACCTATACATTGTCACACGCTGTGAAGAGAATCGTAAAAAAATAAACACTCTGGGTTAGTCGTGTCCGACAACGAGCCAGTACACTAGGTTAAAGCTTTAAATGGTTAGAATAATGAAGATCGTAATTTAGTGACACACGCTCCAAATGAACTTAATTTGCAAATATAAAACACACACATATATCATATATAATTTTTATTTCCTCCAATATTGAAGATTACAAGAATACAATATAAATGAAATTAATTAGAACAGAATGGAGATACAATTTAAACTGATAGAAAAAACAAAAAACAAAACAAACAAACCATATACATGTATTAACATGCAGGTGTCACACAACCAACCTGTTGTGAGGGAGGCTGCGGCACCGAGTAGTGGTAGGGAAATAAGCAGAATTATCTCCCGACTGAACTCTTAATCGAAACGGAAGAATAAGAGTTCAAGAGAGACATACCCATACTTCAGTTATCATACTTGTGGATGTGAATATGCACACATGCATTCAGACGTATATACGCCTCCATAATGTGTATACATTCACACACATGTACATACAATATATACATGTACATGAAGAACATACACACATATATTTCAAGAAGTTAACCTTGGTTGCGTAGCCAAGCTCTGTAACCTTTCCCACGTATTACGCTTTCCAACACATCTGGAGCAGATGGTTTTTGACAACATGGTGGCAAAAGATAAACATTCCCATAATTAGCAATTTCTCCTTTCGCCACAATGTTTTCAACCTAATTCAATAATTTAATTTCATTTATAGAGAGTTTTCCTATTTTCGTCTACATGCATTAATAGTCGTCTGCTGCGGATGTGTTGTATGTGGGAAAGGTTTGTAGGATAAAAAGAAACAGGATAAAAAGTAACAGGACAAAAAGCAATGGACAACAAGAAACAAGTTAAAAAGCAACACATTTTCAAAAATACAATGCAAATCAATATGTTTAAGTCTACAAATATGAAAAAGAAACAAACTAGCAGAGGATTAATGTAATTTCTTGATATTGTATTAAATGATTTAAAGAAATAGATACATATATATATATATATATACATATGAAGGAAAGGGTATACCTGTCCTTAGTGCATTGTTCAATGAAATTGAGTCGGATTAAACTATTTACAACATTACAATAATATATGTAACTCAAAGAGCAAATATTTCTTTCACTTTACAATTTTATTTCATATATTATGCATGTCTGTATGAAGATTTTTTGAAAAAGCGGAAGGAAAACATTGTGTGATAAGAGATTGCTTATAACATTATAAGAGCCCTGCCAGGCGAAAATGGATCTTATTGCATCCGAGAACAGCAATCTCTCAGCTGAACCCCGCGTAAATTCACAATCACACCAGAGTTATCACTATCCGCCTATATCTAGTAGAGTCATGGATGAAAATGCTGACGAACAACTGGAATAGTATCCCAATTTCTTTCGTGTGTGTGCTAACGCAAGAGTACAACTTTGGTGGTGGTAAAGTGCTAGAGCGTACCAAATACTTTTGAAAATGATATAAATGCATTTTCCTCTTGTCGATCAGGGTTGTGGGATCAGCATAAGGACTGACGTAATGGTGTCAGGATAAAAGTACCCGTAGTACTGGTAATTT
Organism: Serripes groenlandicus; assembly: GCA_031761405.1. NCBI lineage: Eukaryota > Metazoa > Mollusca > Bivalvia > Cardiida > Cardiidae > Serripes > Serripes groenlandicus. The sequence continues at coordinate 15,079,987 of JASEVX010000002.1, forward strand.
TCCCGGGAAGTGCCGTGATGTTACTGAACGAAGTCATGCAGTGATGTTACTGAACGAATGTTGAAAGCGGGGTTAAACACCATACAAACAAACACACTAAAGCTACCAAAGAGGAGTTGCAAGAATACTAAGACGTGACTTATAAGTAGATGTACATGATTATGATATATGTTCAGTCTTTTCAATTTGTATTGAGCTTGAAGTAAACCTTGTTTTAACTTACAATGTAAAGGGTCAATGCTGGAGTACATGATATGGTTAGTTTAATAAGGACATTCGTACTGAACGTTAATCGGTCATATTTATTTCATCCTTTTTGTTTTGACACATTTCATGCAGATGTGATGAAACCGTTTGTAGGCAAATACTAAAACCGTTTAACCACCAGCTTTGACGTTTTCATAAAATATATTGAGTATAAAGGTTATAGAAACATGTCCTTCCATTTTCATCTTATGAAGCCTAAAAAATCATATCAGTGAGTTTTATCTTCTAAGACTAATTTAGATTAATAAGGACTATAATACTTCTAAATAAATAAATTGACTAACGTCATTAATAAAAAGATAGTTAGGACAATGTGACCAACACAGATTCAGATCAGCCTACTCATTGACACAGTCTAATCACATTTTGTTATGTTCGCCATCAAATCGTCATGCAGCTTGAAACATGTATATCTGTAGAATTGTTTGTTTTGGCGGAAAACCGACTTCACGATTATGCAACTTAATCCTTAATCGTAACTGCCATTGGTTTTTAAAAAACTTGGTGGTCAGCTTTGTGTTGGTGTCTCTGTGTTGTAATTGTTAAATCAAGAGTATCCCGGCAATGTCATTGATTGGTTGATTGTTTTATTTAGTGCCGTTTGAAACAAGATTCAGTCAAATAAAGGTGGCCAGTTCACCTTTCTACATTTTCCCGGCTTTCTCACGCTAGTCCTTCACATAACAGTCTTACCAAGCAAACTACTGCTGTCCGTCTATTTGTTGAATAGACTGAAATGGACTTGTTAACAAACCAATAAGAGCTGTTATCTTTCTAGTTTTACGTCAATGTACCATTTAATATCAACTTGGAGAGTCAGGAGATGATTTACGCCGCTTTCAACAATGTTTCAATTATATTACGGCGTTTCCTGGGTAAGTTACCAGTAAGTTACCTGTATTGCTGGTCATTTTATCATGACATCGGGCAGTCAACATTGCACAGAACCCGACTATCATGTTGAGTGATGCGTTCAACAGAGGAATTGACATACCACAGACAGTTGATCTCTTGTATACATCCTTATATTTGACAGTCGATGTATGTAATGTTTTATTTTCTGTGCTGAAAATATCACTATATTAATAGTAAGGATTTTTGATATGTTATTATATCTGTTAAATATATGACTCTATTTCATAATTGATTTTTGTGATGTTTGATTTTCTCAGTTGAGTAAATAACATTATCTGGTAAAACGACAGTGAGTTGTATCCTGCGCTGGTTGATCTGGATGTTCACTCAATTATATTTATCGGGGCTGGGTTTTCCTGGACGCAGCACACTTATAGTCAGTTCCGTGATATACTAATGTTTCTGTTGAATAAACTTGATAAAGGGAAATTGAGTTGGTTACAGGTTGATCTGATTCTACACTTTCCGCTAGTATCTTTCTTTTCTGGAACACAGTTTCCTTAAAGTCAGCTCTTTGATATATTATTGTCTGTGTTATATAAATCACTCTATCTGATAAACAGAAACTGCATTGTTAAACGATATGAGATTATTACTAATATACAGTCTGTTGTCTCTTTCACAATATATAACTGCAGTAGGACTATTCATCCCCGGTGTTCCGTCTTGTAATAGTCGTATGGTTGTACACTGTGGTGATATAATATGAATATTGCCTGAACCATGCCCAGCTATATAAATGTTATCTTCTCTATCTACTGCCACACCTTGTGGTTCCACCAGTTTATCATGTGTATATACATGTTGTACATTACCGTCTAGATCCATACTCGTTACACTGTTGTTATCCCTATCTGATACGTAAAGCGTGTTCTGATCGATACTCAGTACAATATAGCAGGGTGATTTAAACAATGCTTGTCTTCTGATATCTCTTGTTATTGTTTTCAATATGTTCCCACATAAATCAATGATTTTTACGCAACCAGGACTTTCAAAAGAGCTAATAAATGTGTTGTTTGTATAAACAATACCACAACTGTTACCATCAATGTACACTTTCTTCATTACAGACAATGTCTTACCAACCTTTATGAATACGAGTTTATTGTTACATGTAACGACGATCTGATCTTGTTCTACACGTGTTATACCATGTGGTTCTGTATGAAGATGTATACAGGATATCACATTGTTATTGTTAACGTCAACAATCTTTACACTCCAGTTATTGATATCGACCAAAGCCAGCATGTTGTTGTCTAACATCACTCCCCCTGTAATCAAGCTGCCGTATACCTGCGTATCTGTTGAATGTTGAATATCGATTTTACCAACATATCTCAATGACACCGTCTTACTTGGTGCAGATGTCTTCACCTTTCTCTCAATCTTTATTTTGCCTTCTTTTTTCATTTTATTTTCCAAATTTCCAAGTCTTTTTAATTCTTTGAGAGCCTGCATTATTGTCTCATTCGGCCGAAACATATAGTCTCCTATTGTACATTGGTTATTTAACTCTGTCGTCAAAATTTCAAATTGTTTTATTTGAGTATGCCCCTTTTTAGCAGAAATCACCAATTGTCGATGTTGTTTGTATTTCTTCTGTGTTTCCATATAACTGGACATTTCGTTAAGGTCAACAATCAGCGCATCACACGTTGTAGACGCTGACTCAGTTGATTTGGTATCCTTGTCCCTTACGTTCTGGGCCTCTATCAAGGTACTTTGTTCGAGGGAATCTAAAATATGGTTTATCTCAGTCCTGAATTTCTTTACTTCAGAAACAAACGTCATGTGGATATGCCCCACGTCATCCCTTTTTCTCAATGCAATTGTCTTCGTGTTTTGCAGTAGTTGAGATAGATCGGCTATTGCTCTCATCAGAGATGCATACTCTTTACTTGTTGCGTATTCTATAGCAATATCGTCAATATATTCTACATTACACTGTTTGTGTTCTATAGTGGCACAAACAGAACAGCAGCAATCTTCGTGAATTTTACAATAGTATTCTACGAATTTCCCTTCATGTTTAGTACACATACTTTCCTTCGATGACGAACACTTCTGTTTTGGCATACTGTCTCGGTCTAACAATGGATGGTGTTTAGACAGTTTGCTTCTTCTGTGCACTTTCGAACAGGTATTACAAAAGAACTCGTTACAAACTGTACAATAAAATACGGCATTTTCTTCTTCATCTTCGCCTTGACATGGGTCACAGAGAATACCAGTACTCAAGTCATCGCTCCCTACCTGTCTCCTACCTGATACCTCCATATCTGGCAAGAGTTACTGAAATATATAAAAAGTTCAGTTTATCACGACAAGCATTGAAACATTCGAATGTCATAGTTCTCAAACGTCTTCTAATCTAAACTAGTTATGTATTTATGGCGGAACGGACGACTTCTGTAATTTAAAGAAGATGGACATCACATTTAATACTTGTAAGTATGTGTCAAATGCAGGCAATGGGTTATTGATGAACAATAAAGTGTCAAATTATTGCATTTATAAGTTTTTATTTCGTCTCTTGTCTCGTCTGTTTGAAGCAGTTGTGAATATAGTGCAAATGGTTTAAATTAAATTCGAAATTATATATGCATACTTTTAAAATGTTGAATTAAACATATACACTGCTATGAAGTTTGTTTGAAGAGTTGCTTTTAATCTAATGTTATAGTAACTGTGGATAAGCTTCAATCGGACTAACAGTCTATGTCGAAAAATAATCCAAATACTTGGAAAGTCTGCTTGGTGGAGTACTGGTGTATACGAGCACTTTAATACTATAAACACTCAAACAGACACAGCCTTAATTCCTCTATATGAACTTCTGAAAGATTATACGCGTACATTACCACTATTAACACACATACAGACACAGTCTTACTTCCTCTATATGAACTTCTGAAAGATTATACGCGTACATTACCACTATTAACAGACATACAGACACAGTCTTACTTCCTCTATATGTAATTCTGAAAGATTATACGCGTACTTTACAACTATAAACACACATACATACAAAGTCTTATTTTCTTTATATGTACTTCTGAAAGATTATACGCGTACTTTACAACTATAAACACACATACATACAAAGTCTTATTTTCTCTATATGTACTTCTGAAAGATTATACGCGTACATTACTACTATAAACACACATACATACACAGTCTTACTTCCTCCTTAGGTACTTCTGAACGATTATACGCGTACTTTACAACTATAAACACACATACAGACACAGCCTTACCACCTCTACATGTACTTCTGAAAGATTATACGCGTACTTTACAACTATAAATACATATACATACACAGCCTTACTTTCTCTATATGTACATTTGAAAGATTATACGCGTACTTTACAACTATAAACACACATACATACACAATCTTATTTCCTCTTTAGGTACTTCTGAACGATTATACGCATACGTTACCACTATAAACACACATACACACATAGTCGTACTTCCTCTGTAGGTACTTCTGAAAGATTATACGCGTACTTTACTACTATAAACTCACATACATACACAGTCTTATTTCCTCTTTAGGTACTTCTGAAAAATTATACGCGTACGTTACTACTATAAACACACATACATACACAGTCTTTCTACCTCTTTAGGTACTTCTGCAAGATTATACGAGTACGTTACTATTATAAACACATATACATACACAGTCTTACTTCCTCTTTTGATATTTATGAAAGATTATACGCGTACGTTTCTACTATAAACAAACATACATACACAGTCTTTCTACCTCTTAAGGTACTTCTGATTGTTTATACTCGTACGTTACCACTATAAACACAAATACAGACACAGTCTTACTTCCTCTTTAGGTACTTCTTAAAGATCATACGCTTACGTTACCACTATAAACACACATACAGACACAGTCTTACTTCCTCTTTAGGTACTTCTGAAAGATTAAACGCGTACGTTACTACTATAAACACACATACACACACACATCCTTACTTCCTCTATATGTACTTCTGAAAGATTATACGCGTACTATACCACTATAAACACACATACATACATAGTCTTACTTCCTTTTTCGGTACTTCTAAAAGATTATACGCGTACTTTACTACTATAAACACACATACATACACAGTCTCATTTCCTCCTTAGGTACTTCTGAACGATTATACGCATACGTTACCACTATAAACACACATACATACACAGTCTTTCTACCTCTTTAGGTACTTCTGAAAGATTATACGCGTACGTTACTATTATAAACACACATACATACACAGTCTTACTTCCTCTTTTGGTATTTTTGAAAGATTATACGCGTACGTTTCTACTATAAACACACATACATACACAGTCTATCTACCTATTAAGGTACTTTTAAAAGATTATACGCGTACGTTACTATTATAAACACACATACATACACAGTCTTACTTCCTCTTTTGGTATTTCTGAAAGAGTATACGCTTACGTTTCTACTATAAACACACATACATACACAGTCTTTCTACCTCTTTTGTTATTTATGAAAGATTATACGCGTACGTTTCTACTATAAACACACATACATACAGTCTTACTTCATCTTTAGGTACTTCTGAAAGATTATACGCGTACGTTACTACTAGAAACACACATACATACAGTCTTCCTTCCTCTTTAGGTACATGTACTTCTGAAAGATTATACGCGTACGTTACTACTATAAACAAACATACAGACACAGTCTTACTTCTCCTTTAGGTACTTCTGAAAGATTACACGTGTACGTTACTACTATAAATACACATACATACAGTCTTACTTCCTCTTTAGGTACTTCTGAAATATTATACGCGTACGTTACTACTATAAACACACACACAGACACAGTCTTACTTCTCCTTTAGGTACTACTGAAAGATTACACGTGTACGTTACTACTATAAATACACATACATATAGTCTTACTTCCTCTTTAGGTACTTCTGAAAGATTATACGCGAACGTTACATTATACAGATGACATGTCACACCTTTTAACACAATGACTCGGGTAGGATTAACACGTTTACTTTAACCATTAACCTAATACAGACGACATGGCAAACCTGTTTATACCAGTACTCGGGTATGATGAACACGTTTTCTAAAACCATTTGACTTATAAAATTGACATGTCACGCAATTTAACAAAAAAAACTGGGTATGGTGAAAATAATTAATTTAACCATTACACTGAGACAAACCACAATTCACGCCTTTTACACACGTTTAAGGGTTAGATGAATACGTTTAGTTAAACCATTAAACTAATACAGGTGACATTTCACACCTTTTAACACTAGTACACGGTTAAGAGTAACACGTTTATGTAAACCATTTAACTGATACAGACGACATGTGCTCGTTAAAGGGTATACTTTGATTGGAGGATTTGGTTGACATACTTGATATAATGTTCATGTTAGGTAAATTGATTGCACAAAATGACATAGCAAATTGTTTTTTATCTTAAAATGCGAAATGTGTCAAGTATACCTCCTACATATTTTACTGTCGCTGCCTCATGACTCTTTATATCAATGTAGCCTGAGCTTGTTTGATATTCATCTGAAGATCGTTCAAAGTGCAGGAGAAGTGGTAGCATTGTACACACATAACACAAGAGCTTCGCCGACGATACACATTCACTCTCAGGGTTATTGTGTACAGACGTATGCTAGTTGCTGTGACCTTAGCCATTACACTTTGTTATTGAAACATAATAAAACGCATCAAGGCTCACACCGAACCTATGTATGAAATATGAATGAATTATGCCCAGAAATAAAAGTGCTAGAGCGATGACATTGTTTCAGACAGAGATATTATAGTGACTGAGAACTTGACCTTTGACAGTGAAACTCAAACCCGTCAAAGGTCCCACTACACTGACCATTTGTATTAAGTATTACGACATTCCTTCCACAAATGTAACTAGAGGAATGATCCCGTTTCTTAGAGACATGTTATTGTCGCTGTGACCTTCACCTTTGAGCTAGGTCGTCAAAACGCGAACCCGTACAAGCTCTCTTGACACTAACCCTGCTGTGCATAATGTATGATGTACATATGAACGTATTAAAGCAATGACGTCATTTTATATAACGGTATTATAGTCACTGTGAACTTCCCCTTTGATCTAGGTTGTTGAAACGCAAAATCTAACTGGAGACAATGCTAGTAACCATATTTGTTAAGTTATCGCGAGGGGATAATAACATGTTCTGTACCTTTCCTACACTAGCAATGTTTCACCCCATTAGCCGGTTATATTAATCATCCTGAGAGTCGACAACAGTATTAAGATGCAGAGACTTGACAGGTCACTTATCCATGATCCCAGGGTAAACAAACTAGTACTAGGAAAAGCGCTTTGCCCAAGGGCACTCCACAATGACCGCAGCGACAGGGGATCGAAACCGGGACGTCTGGTTCGAACTTAGCTACCTGGGGTCGACCTGGTAATTTAATATACACTAGTTGAATTAGCGTAGAAAAACTATGACATATTGTTTTTTTCTGTGAATTATGTAGACACTTGGTTCAATGTCTAGAACTATTTGATGATTAACTGTTAACTATTCAAATCTTAAAACCAGATTATCAATAATCAATAAAGTGTACCGGAACCTTATTGTGTTCATACCCAGATTATCAATAATCAATAAAGTGTACCTGAACCTTATTGTGTTCATACCCAGATTATCAATAATCAACAAAGTGCACCGGAACCTTATTGTGTTCATACCCAGATGTGTAGAGCATAGCATATGTTTAATGAGATACGAATAAACAACGACAGGATGTGGATCATGACTACTAATTACTGTATTGCATATAGTAGCAATAGATAACGAGACATGTGTGTTCTTTAAAAGCACACCTATTTTTTCTATAATTTTGAATACAACACATTTACAGCACAACATTTTGAAAACTTCTATGCAGAACAATTATTATTATAAAATGTCTATAACGGTGGAGTAACTTACATATGTATTCAACACATTGCGGCAAAAGAAGAAATTGCTCATCATGAACAATTTCATGTTTTGAAGGGTCGTCTGTAGAAAATGCGTCACATTACGTCTGCAAAGTGGGAAAGGCTTTAACCGCAATTAAAATATCAAGCGTAACGTGTTATAGCTTTGATAAATACTTAGTTGAATAATAAGTAAGACGGTAGGTAAATTGTTTATTATAGTAACATGAGAACATCAAACGTTATCATTTCAAAAGATAGCAATGTATCAGAACAAAAGTATTTTAAAGTTTTACATATTTTTATGAACAAGGTTTGTGTTTTGACCAAACTAAACATATGTGTACACATGAGTTGATATGAACTTAACATACGTGTACACATGAATAAAATTCAACAGTCTGTTTAAGGACATACACAATCAATATTGCATAGTGTCACACTGGTCCCGCTTGGCCTAAACGTCAACAATACAAAGAAGTACGTATACGTAAAGAATATTCTTAAATCGTAAATATATGTCTCACTTATAAAAGTGTCATAGCTAAATCTTGTTTTAAGAAATACTTCTTCTGAAATAAACAATTGAATATCAAATACTGTCAGACGTATGAAACAGCTCCATTGTGCATTGTTTATTTATTTTATTTAACTACATTATGTGTGTAACTGATCAATACATTGATTGATTCATTCATTGGAGCTTTACCGCCGTTTTCAACTTTGTTTTAGTCATATCACGGCGACCAGTTCACCTACTCATGTGTTTTCTAGCTTTCTCGTACCAGTACCCAACACAACACATTTTCCAAGCAACTGGCTACTTTTACACATAGACTGTTAGCCCATTGGTGAACGACGAATGACGCTTGTAACAGATACTTTTGTAAAACGTCGAAAAGAATATTGGCCGAGCTGGGATACGAACTCACAACCCCTGGATTGAGAGCCCGTGTCACTACTGACTGAGCTAGCGGGGCTCGGAAACTAGTTAATTAACTAATGTAGTATGTACATCTTTATGTATATAACTAATGTAGTATGTACATCTTTATGTATATAACTAATGTAGTATGTACATCTTTATGTATATAACTAATGTAGTATGTGCATCTTTATGTATATAACTAATGAAGTATGTACATCTTTATGTACATAACTAATGTAGTATGTACATCTTAATGTATATAACTAATGTAGTATGTACATCTTTATGTATATAACTAATGTAGTATTCACATCTTTATGTATATAACTAATGTAGTATGTACATATTTATGTATGTAACTAATGTAGTATGTACATCTTTATGTATATAACTAATGTAGTATGTACATCTTTATGTATATAACTAATGTAGTATGTACATCTTTATGTATATAACTAAAGAAGTATGTACATCTTTATGTATATAACTAATGTAGTATGTACATCTTTATGTATATAACTAAAGAAGTATGTACATCTTTATGTATATAACTAATGTAGTATGTACATCTTTATGTATATAACTAATGTAGTATGTACATCTGTATGTATATAACTAATGTAGTATGTACATCTTTATGTATATAACTAAAGAAGTATGTACATCTTTAAGTATATAACTAATGTAGTATGTACATCTTTATGTATATAACTAATGTAGTATGTACATCTTTATGTATATATATAATGTAGTATGTACATCTGTATGTATATAACTAATGTAGTATGTACATCTTTATGTATATAACTAATGTAGTATTTACATCTTTATGTATATAACTAATGTAACAATGCCAACCCCGCAACCATGAGGTAGGAAGCCATTACTAATACTTTTAAAGTATATGGTATGCCCCGGTCGGTGATCGAGCCCACTACATCCCACACACGAGAAGGACGCTCTACCACACAACCACCGATGCGGTTCCCTTGTCACCTGACGCGAATCAATAATTTAACATTATTTAATTACCCAAAACATACATATTTTAAAAGAGATTATAAGCGAACGTTACCATTATAAAAGTACAAGTACAACTATTGCTGCAAAATGCAGCACACAAATGTTGTGCGTTAGAGCGAAACAGTCTTTAGACAAATATACTCGATTTGCTTATTCCGAATAAGAACGTTTATTGGCACATGTGCAGTAGACGTATTTTTAAAACATTGTGGCAAAACGAGAAATGTCTCATTATTACTGAATAAAACTATTGCTGTAATTGTTTCAACTTCAATATATAAATCTATTTGCATAGATGTTTCCAAAATCGTCTGTTGTCTTGTAACACATGTACTTGTAGAACTTAAATTATTGAAGTTGATGAAATATTTAAGAAAATCGGGAGCCAAGTAAACAAAATCATAAATTACATTACTATTTTCTACGAAGTGTGAATGTTCTTCATAAGGAAATGGACAGACAGGAACATTGACCAGAATAGATCAATCACCCTGAGCCTTCCGTTCAGGAGATGAGAAACATAACCCCACCCTGTAGCATGTTAATGAACACATCACGGACAGTTTCAATGTACATAAAATGTTTGTTTTTTATCATAAACTTCAAAAACATTGTGGAAAATGGAGACATTTCTAATCACGAGCTATTTCTTCTTTAACCTCAATGTTTGCAACACTCGTCTGCTGCAGAAGCATTTATATGTGGGAAAGACGGGGGAGGGGGATGGAGGTGGGGGGGGGGGGGGGGGGTGTGTGGGGTGGGGGTTAAATTAATATGTATCGTAACATTACAAGGAACATTTAAAAACCTTTAACACGTTTATGAAAAATACCTTTAATCAATACAGTTTATACGTGAGTATGTATCTATTTATAGAATGAAACAGTACACACTACACGATTAACGCATTCATAAATGTATTGGAAATATGCATAAAGCGCATGCTGCATACCTCGGCCGATTTCGTTACCTTATATCTCAGATGTAGTCTGCTGAGATGTTCTGAATGCCATAAACTGGAAATTATATATTATTCAGGACCAGTCAGTGTTTATAATATCATCGAAATTACAAGAATTAATAAAACAAATAATCAAAATATTGCAAACATATACATGTATCATTTTAAATGAACTATAATTCAGTCTCTTCAAAACCAATTGTAACTGTATTTTGACTAAGACATTTACATTTAGTTGATCGTAATACTAACTTCTCCTTTCAGTGTCAACTATTTTGAAATTACAAAGTGAGTGATCGCGACGCGCAATTAACACACACTCATACACAATATTATTTCCTCTTTAATAAATTGTGAACGGTTATACGCATATTTTACCACTGGAAACACACACGCATACAATCTTACTTGCTAGTTATGTTATTGTGATAGGTTATACGCGAACCTTATAACTATAAACAAACACACATACCGAATCTTACTTCATCTTTAGGTAATTGTAAAATGTTATATATATGCGTAAGTTACCAACATAAACACACACACTCAATCTTACTTCCTCTTGACGATAAGGGTTGTATATATATACAATTAAACATGTATAATCAGTTCAACATTGTATTGACTGTCAATGAACAGATCTCCTAAAGAAGACGACGTTTACCGCCTCGGTTTTGAAATCCGCGTTGGGTACAGAATGTCGCAGGTTTGATCCCAGCCGGGACATACCAAGTATTTTACAAATGATTGGAATAGTGTTTCCTCCTTCGGGGTTGTTTGGTTAGCATTACGACTGTCTCGCACACGTACTTTTAGCCACGGTAACGTTCCCAGGAAAGGTCGTGATATTAGATAAATATTGTTAAAAACATCGAACAAGAAAATATAAACAAATCGAATATGATTCACGCCAAATCTGAACAAATCGACCTTCAATAATGGACAGTGTTACTATTTATGGACCACCTGTTTGATGTATCTGTTAGGGTGTGTGTCTTCGGAGCGGGGCCCAGGATTTTGTAATCGGTCATGTCATACCGAAGACTTTAAAATAAAACAAATTGCTTCCCTCTTTAGGTTCAGACTTGAGAGGATAGCATTACGACTAATGCATTGGTATTAGGATAGATGATACCAACCATACTGGTAAATAACGCAGGAAACACCATGATACATGTATAACTGAAATTCAGATGAAACGGGATAACACATCACTATCTATTTACAAGAGAACTACAATTCATGGAGAATAATATAATACTCGATCGATTGATGTATTTTCAACACCGTGTTCAACATTATCTCAGTTATATCACGGCGCCTAATGATCTACCCATGTATTTTCTTGCTTTTCACACCAGTACTCGTGTATGATGAACATTAGTATTGAACCCTGTTCCTGATACAGACTACATGTCAGGCCTTAGAATATAGTGAGAACATGAGAAATAACATGTTTAAATAACATGTTTAATGTCGTTTTTAACATAATTTAAATTCTGACACGGTGGCCAGCTCACACACTTATTGATAATGCGAGTTTTCTTAGAACGTATTTCTCCTGCGGACAACATTATCCAGCAGGAAAGCATGAGGGCAGGAGATAATGTGATTACGTTATTTGATTGATTGGAAGTATCAGTTAGTATGCAAAAGTATTTTAATTAAATTTTGGCGGCCATTTCACGCACCCCACCATTTGTTGACTGGATCTCCGAGGCTAATGGTTACATTCCGATGAAAGTATTTCATATTTTTTTGTTTATCCTCTATAAAGATGAGCTGCGCGGATTTGTACAATGTCCAAGTTTTGTTTCTTCTTCATTTCTAAAAGTTCAATACACCTGGACATTTTTCTTATAGGTGCAGTTTTGCTATTTTAAACTGGTGTGTCAGAGTTGGATATTAATGACAAAGTATATGTAATATAATACTCCGATATTCTTACATCATTGTAAACGCTAGTGAAGTACCGCATGGGACTGCTGATTTGATTGAATTGGGGTTTAACGCGGCTTTGGGCTTTGTTGTTATGCCATTGGTGGAAGACAATTGGCGGCTGAAAATTGGCCTAGCTGGTGTTCGAACTCACAACCATTTGATTAGCAGCCCACGTCGCTATTGACAAACCATCCCGTATGATGATTGAATAGAACGGTGTTTGTTCTTTACTCCTTTACAGTTAATTTTATCAGAAAGAAAGCTTGCCGAGTCCGGATTCGAAGCCACAAGCAATGGCCCGACAGACTACGTTGTAAACAACAACAAGCAATGTTGAACCAAATATTGAAATGCAAGTTACCCCGAATAGTCACACGCTTGGTGTACGTCACGTGATCATCGATCATCTGAGGTTGGGCATATAAAGCATTTGCAATTATTTCCATTGGTAACAATGAACTAACACAAAGGAATTCGAACTAATACTCGCAGAGCACAGACCTTGGAAAATGTATGCACATTACGCATTTGCAAATATTCTCATTGGAATGAATGATGGAGCGAGATACGCTGGAACGACAGATCTCGTTTTCATGAACTTTATCAATAAAATTGGTAACCCCAGGGGTTCAAAATCCGAGTTATGAATTAGCAATGTGGTGTGTCTCTTTATCACAATTCTCACACGGTAATCTTCAATGTTAAATAACTTATCTAGGTTATGTATAAAGTATTTTCAACTTTGAAAATAAACATTACAATACATTTAGTGACAGAAAGTAAATAGTGTTTTGTTGAGCAATGTTAGTTTCGGATATTTTCATTTAATTATGTTTTCTTTTGACCAATTGCTTTGGGATGTATTTAAGCAAATGTACAATAAAAACATTCGAATTCATTTCGAAATTAAATGGGTTTGATAAAAGGTTGAATAGGACTAAATATAAGAGTTCCTGATACCTCTTTGGTTGAAATGTGTTACTACAAGAAGCAAATCACTTTATCAGTAAAATTTCCAAAAGTAAAACTTTAATAGTAGTTGCTATGTTGATGGTATATGCTATGTTAATGTAATTGGCTATGCTAATGGTATGAGCTATGTTAATGGTATTTGCTACGTAAATGTCATTGGCTATGTTATTTGTATAGCTACGTAAATGATATTGACTATGCTAAATGTGTTGTCTATGTAAATGTAAATGGTTATACAATATGTACAGGACATGTTTAAAGACAGAAACGGATAATGATCGATTTGACAAGATATGCAATATTATATTATGACGTCATTGTATGATGTTATAGTGGAAGACAAAAGACACATCTACATATGTCTTAATAAATCCGTGTTGAAGCAGAAAACATATATGCCTCTAAGTGAGTGCTTTATATAAGCTTACATGATTTACCGTTACCATTAGATACACGAGTATACACGTTTACTTCCTCTTTATGAAAGGGTTGCAACCATAATAATGCCTTTGAAATTAAATTTTAAAATACATTTCAATAGTGTATAGACTTTACAATGAATGGATCTAGTAAAGAAGTCGAGGTTTAAATATGAGTCACGCCCCGTTAAAACAAGCCTGTCCTTTTATGGTTTTAACGTTGATTTCTTACAGTATGATGTAACAAGAAGAGCATACTGTTTCCTATATCACCGATCACAAACAGGAGGTATGATGATTAACTTACGATATGCACTCGTTAAAGCGTATGCTTTCATTGCATACTGCTCCCACATCACCAATCACACACAGGATGTTTGATGATTAACTCATAACGTGCGCTCGTTAAAAAGTATGCTTTCATTGCACACTGTTACCACACCACTAAACACTGACATGGTGTATGCTGATTAACTTACAACGTGTACCCGATAGAGGGTATGCATTCATTGCATACTATTCCAACATATCCGATCACAGACAGGACGTTTGATGACTAATTTACAACATGTGCTTGTTAAAGGTTTGGCTTTGATTGGAAGATTCGGTTGATAGCCATGTAATAATGTTTCTGTCAGATCAATTGGTTGCACCAAATGACATAGCAAATTGTTTTTACTTAACTTGCGGAATGTGTCAATACGTATTTAACTGTCGCTGTCTCATGACTCTTTATTTCCATGGAATACGACCTTGTTTGATTTTCAGCTAAAGAATGTTCAATGTTAAAAGTGCAGGAAATGTGAGAACATGGTACACTCATAAAACAAGAGCATCGCCGACAAACACATCCACTCTCAGTGTTATTTTTCACAGACGGGAACCCGTCCAAGCTCTCGTGTGCATGTAGTATGATGTACATATGAACGTGCTAGAGCGATGACATCATTGTGTGTAATAGTAGTATAGTCACTGTGACCTTAACCTTTGACCTAGATTGTTTAAACGCGAATTCTTACTATAGAGGCAATGCTAGTGACCGTATGCGTTATGTTGTCGCGAGGGTGTAATAATCAACACGTCGGACTTTACACTGATAAATATACACTGTACCTTTCTTACATTAGCAATATTTCACACCATTAGCCAGTTAGACAAAATAATTAAGATACAGAGACTGGAATACTAGATAATTGTTTACCCTTTTTATGAAGGCGGACCGATTCATTTGATTCGTGCCTTTACGCTGCTTTCGACATGCATTAGTTATATCACGGCCACAGGTCACTTATTCTTGATCCTATGGTAAACAAACCAGTACTAGGAAATGTGCCCTGACAAAGGGCAGTCCAGTAGGGCCGCAGCGACTGGGAATCGAAACCGGGACGCCGCTAAACTCTCGGCAACGGTGGATTCATCAGGCGGAGCCAAAAGAAATATGTACGAAGTTAAGCCGCCTTAATTCGTAGTCAGCTTTGAACTTGAGTACGTTTTTTCCCAAATTCATATCACTTACGCATGTTTTACCATGCTTCCTTCAACAAGTAATCGAGTATGACGAATAAGTGTAAAGGATGACGCAAGCGTTCGGGAAATACATATGAACTGTCCGTCCTAATATATTCAAATACCGCTGAATACTTTATTAAGCTCTTAACCCTTTCCCTCATATAGACTCTTTCTGACGCCTCTGCAGCAGACTGCATTTTGAAAACATAGTGGCAAAAGAAGAATTTGCTCAAAACGAGAAATTTCTCCTTTTGCCACAATGTTTTCTACTTTGAGTCATAGGTTATCTACTCAATTATAGAGAATTTCAATTGTTTGACAAAATATGTTCTAAGTCGTCGCTGCAGACTTGTCGTATGAGGGAAATCGTTAGTGAATCTATCAACCAATCAACCAGTAATGCATCGATGGCCTTCAATTCCCTTTACCCTGATGCTGTCCTTTTTCACTCGTACCGTACTTTACACATCATAAACGTGTAAGCACATTGTTGCAAAACCCTTGTTATCAGAGAAAGAATGAATGGACAATCTAGAATTAAAACTCAAACATCCAGGACCAACAATCCTCGGCGTTATCGACAACAGTCATCGTGGAGCGATTGATATGGGATTAGTGTCGTATTTAACGATGTGATATTCAGCTTATATATAATGTGTGTTTCCTGCCTTGTATGACACAGTACTGCACACAACGTTTTGTTCGCTTCGGACTACATGTACATGTCCCAATATACAATTAAGCCAAATGGCGAGATATAAATGACGCAAGTTATGATAAAGTGTATCAATGCAAGCAGGGTGCAACATCTGAATCTACGCAATATCCCCGAGTTTTTACATATACAATGGTTCAAAACGTGACCAGATTTTATAGAGAAAAGAGTGAATATACGGTTCTTCATTTCGGAACAGGATCGTTAAAGTTATCGAAAGATATTTCAAAGTCTAGTTAGTGTCATTTTGATTACCATAACACAGTTAAACATAGGATTGATTAAACGTAAAGTTTATAAAAATAAGCACATAGAAATATTTTTGTTGATGCATTCGTAAAAGTGTTATGGTTATTCATCATCTCATATTTTTAAGACATTTCTTATACATGATTGGCGTAGATAAATTAAACAAGAACATTTATTGTTTATCTAAGTAGTCCGCAGCGACGAAGGCTTTGTTGTCAAGGAACTGTCTTCAGTCCAACTCGAAATGTTGTAAATGTCATTTTATAACAATATAAAGCCACAAAGGCGTAACAGTATAGTCCAGTGTCTCAATAAAACGTAATTCCACTTGAAATACAAAAAGTTGACAACAGAATAAAGTGCAATCAGGTTTATTTTATGAAACAAGCGACCGGTAAAATAGGAATGTTCCTTTGTTGCTATGAGAGAACTCCAGTACAGGTGTGCGATAATGTCTAGTGCGGAAAAGTAATAATTAACTCCTAGATTATATAGTTTGTTCCTTGGTTGGTCTAATATGTATCTCAAATCATAGATCATTTACACATTTAGGGATAACAACAATTTAAAACATGCAAGATCATGCCAAGATTACATATTATCCTGTCACGTGTAGCAATTTCGACCCGATAACAGGGTGCCGTATATTTATTTTGATATACGTCAGTTGGTCACGTGATAAGCTGGCGGGCACCTGCTAGCCGGGACTACTTTTTTAGCAAGCCTCGCTGTAAATTCCAACTTCAATCGATAAAATCAGCAAATATCGTCGATAAATTTGTCATTTGTGAATACAATATTCATGAAGATAGCTGTTTATTGAGTTGTATTATGTTAGAATTTTGAGAACTATTTCTTTCCGCGCATCAATCACGAATGGCTGCTGTGTATTTATAAAACATGACGTCACAATGAAAGGGATGCAATTCAGTAAGTAACATATTTATAAAGCTGCCATAAAAATAAAAAATAAATGCGACAGGATAAATAGAATATTAGGTTGGTGCCGTGCATTGAGAAAAGTTTATCTGGCTCGGGACCGTAATTTATCGGATTCGCCTTCGGCTCACCCGATAAATTACTCCGCCTTGCCAGATAAACTTTCTCAATCCACGGCACCAACCTATTATTCTCTATATCAAGCACAGTCACTGGCTGGTTTCCTTCATTTCGATACATTGAAAGCGAATCGGTTACTAGAACTTTGCCTTGAAATTTCGCCGGTTCTACACGATTATCAAGTAAGTGTCAATTATAGCGTTTTTCTTTAATATCGTGTGCATTTTTGCAAACAAACATCACATTTGTTCATTTACACACATTACAATATATAAGAATTCTAGATGTTTTGTTTTCAGTCGCGGATGTTCCCGGTGACGGAAATTGCATTTTAAGCACTGCAGAAACATTTGATGGCAACAGCGATTTTACGAAAAGTCATCCATGCGAAAAATGGCTTGCGCAAACCTGTCAGCAAACCTGTCACGGCCCACATTTCACAAACTATTTGTATGCAAATAGCATGATGATTAAAGAAAACAGGTGGGCGGCTGCTAAAGTATTTCAATGGCCTTTATGAAACAAGTGACAGGAACAATTGAGAATGTTCTTTTCATTCTAGGAGATAAGTTTGTCACAGGTCTTTTATATTACTTTCGGATGTCTACTTGTCACAAAACCATATTGGAGCGAAACTTTAGATCTTGTTTACATTTTACCAGGTTTTGGTTAGAGTGACTGTTCGTGTTTGAAACCAAACCAAACCAAATTGTGCAGATTAGGAGTGTTTTGCTGGGCCATAATGTAAGTTTGGGCTGCAACCTCACACTCGCGATTATACAAATAGTATTTAAGCAACTTGCAACATTCTTATTATGTCAGACATACATGTTCATTGCTTTTTATTGCATAAAATGAAACTGGGATTCCGTTTCGTTCCAAATGTGTATCGCACTCATAGTCATATGTGAAGTTGTCCACAGTGTTTGTCGTGCTTTGATGATATATCTGTTCATAGATGATGTAATTTCACGTCACATTGAAGCAATAATTCTAGTAATGGTTTTGATTGTGTAATTGTTATTTAATTATGTATAAAGATTAGATTTCTGTTTATTTTGTTCATACCAATTCATATTCATTTAACCAATGGATCAGCTGATTAATTGTTGGGTCCATTGATGGAAATGCATTGGCAGATCTGTGGCAGAGTCAATTCACTATCCAAGTTGCACAGGTGTACAGGTTTGAACCAATGAGAAGTCATTCCAACAAGTATTGAATTTGATGGGTTTCTTTAATTCAGCTTTTTACAATAATATAACGACATCCTGTTATTAGGTCTTGTTAGTTTTTCGCCCTGACATTGTTTGGTTACACTTCTACTTAAACGTCACAGCTAGCTGGTTTATCTGATTTCGCCATACATTGAAAATGAAATGGTGACTAGAACTTTGACATTTGGCCTGCCTGATCTAAAATCTTACCGATTAAGTGTCAGTGTTTGCTTTTCTTCTTTAAAATCAAGATATTATGTTTGTTCACTTACATTACAAGGATTATTTCCAAACATGCCTCACCATATCCAAATTCAATGTTTTTTTTGTATAACTCCACAATGTATTGACTTTATATCCAGTCAAGAATTTTCCCATTCAGCATTGTGATGGACATTTCTTCTTTCATTGCCTGAGTTTAGCGCTGCATACAAAATTGACTGCGACAGCCAAAGAACTATATATTCAGTCAGCACTCATGTAATTCTATGTTGTGGGTACAGTAACTACTCAAAGTCTGGTCTCACTCTTATGATTTTTTGAGTAGCTATAACATTAGCATTAGGATGTGAAATAAGGCTTTAATAACATGCAAAATATGCCATTTCTTGAGCTCTGAACATTGAAGTTGACGAATTGTGTTTTCCAAACATGTATAACCATGACTGTAGCAACCAAAATAGGTTATTTCAGTTATCAAAGTAATCCATATGTTTAAAAATATACAAGGTAGTGAACATTTACTTCTGTGTTGAATATGGGTTCACTTGTCTTGTTAATTAATGTATGAATTTTAGTTAACATATAAACCTCTTTACCGTGCTTGTTTGTAGGGTGTTTTAACCTGCAATCAACAATTTTTAAGGGAAAGCCATTATAACCATTTTGAAGTCTTTGAAGTAAAATTTAAATACAGTTTCTATAGTTACATATGATGACATTAGTTTATATTAATACTAGCCTGTACATCTGTATGATCAGATACAACACAACATTAAAATATCAGACAGTGATTAGATTAAATTTACAGTCTCTACATCATGATCAGATACAACACAACATTAAAATATCAGACAGTGATTACAGTCTCTACATCTGAGAAATTTGAATAACTATAAATACGTTATCTGACAACTCTGCAGCTGACCACTTTTGAAAACATTATGAAAAAAACAGAAATTATTCTAACGTTCTACGTTTGCCAAAGTGTTTTCAATTTTGTCTAGGAATTAAACATATTCTGCTGCATATGTGTTGTACATGGCAGAGGTATAAGAGCTAAATTACAGTTATTTTCACACATTTTGTTTAAAACAAAATTTCATTTAGCTCACCTGAGCACAAAGTGCTCCAGGTGATCTCTTGTGATCACATTTTGTCCATCTGTCGGGCCTTGTGAACATTCTACAGGCAATATTTGGCATCCAATTTGTATGAATGTTTATCAGAACAATTATCTCTAAAAAAACTAGGTCACAAGGTGAAATTAAAAGGGAAATCTTGTGAACTCTCTGGAAGCTGCATTTTTAATTTTAGAAATCAGCATATATTGAAACTTTATTTGAATAATTGCCTTGATGATATCTAGTCTATGTTCGAATATATACCGGTAGGTCATGTCTGGTCAAGAACTAGGTTTCTATACCAAATTGATTTTTGTTATGATATCTAGGCCAAGTTTGAAAATGGGTCATGTCGGGTCTAAAACTAGGTCACTTCGCCAAATGAATTTAAAAAACTTTATGAATATTGTGGAAACCACATTTTTAATAGATTTCTTCATAATATCTAATCTAAGTTTTAGTGAAGGTCATGTTCTGTCAAAAAAAAAGTCAATAGACTAAATTTGAGAAAAATCCTTGTAACACTCTAGAGACCGCATTATTGGCATCAGCACCTTGACACTTTGTTAGACTGTTTGTCTTGTCAATAGCTAGACCAATTTCGAAACATAGGAAATGTCGGTTTCAAATCTAATTCACTAGAGTTGGCCTACACGTGGCAAGGCTGGGCATCATAACTTAAGATATTGATTGCTTACAAACTAAAAAAAAAATAAAAAATTATACATATGTGTTCACAGAATGAACATGAAGTAAACTGAATCGAGACAGATGAGTACATAATATAACATAAGTAATTTAGTCTGTGGTTTTGTGTCTATATTGTGGAACAAGGCATCCCTGGGTTCGATCCGCAGATGGGTTTTGGTCATGGCAAGGTACATTTACTAGCCTAGTACTGGTTCATTTATCGAGGGATCATGAATAAGCAAACAGTTTATGTGATACAACTGAAATAATGTTTAAGTTTAATGCATATAATAATGCTTTGTTTTTATTGGGATTTTACATAATTTTCAACAATATTTCAGTTATATCACGCAAACTATGGGGCCACGGCGAATTCCTGTTAGGGTTAAAAGTGTATAAAAATGGATTTACAATTACATCAGGATAGTTTGCAGATGGAAGAATATAACAAAGGTAAAGATAGACAGAAAAACTGTTTGCGAATTCATCCTAAAAAGGTGTATTAGGTTATACTGAGAGAGAACTTTCAATCACAGAGTGAATTCCGCTAAATTAATTTGTATAATACGATTTATTAGACCAAAAATAGAGTTGGTAGTAAAACGCTATAAGGAAAATAGATGTGATGATGTCATCACTTTGGAATTCTATTTTCCCATGGCTTAAAATTGTAAACAATAGAGATTTGATCATTGTAGAGATGCTTCCACTAAGACAAGTCTGTTTTTTTAAAACAGACGTGTCCCAGTGGACCCATCCCAACAATCAATTAACAAGTACAATATATAATTGTATTGAAATTATTTGTTTAAAAATTCAACATTCCATTTCATCTTATTATAACTAAAACAGTAGTTTAACATTGAGAGTGTAGAGTATCTGACAATTTAGAGGAGACATCCATCCGACCGGGATCTGAAGGATGATCAGTGAAGGAAAGACTTGCCAACGCCATGAACTTCCACTACCCGGGATATGATCAGAGTTGGAACTTTTTTATATAGTCCCTTCTAGTCATGTCTCAATTTATGCTGGTTTTAAAACTTCAATGTACAACGTTGGAACTATACAAGAGAGATTCACTCCATGATCTAGATACTGCAGAGTATATTGTATCTGTCATCCGACAGTCAAGCAGGTACGTCTCCAGAGCGATAAACGTTGATGTTTGGACCGCTTTAGATGGAAACAATTAGTTGTTTAGATTCAGAGCAACTCCCATCCGTGTTAGTGACCCAGAGAGCTTATTTTGTGACTTACTACAAATATCCTTCAGGATTGACCATGGATTATACAAAATGCCCTGGTCATAACCGATTAAAGACCTTGTTTATAAAATGTAACTGAAGACATGGGAGAACTGTTCTGATTTGTAAGAATAATTGAAGGTAAGGTATTTGATATGTTTCTTCTGTTAAATAGTATTATGTAATATCTTGTTCTGTTCTGTTTTGTGCTCGTTTTGAGGATATGCTTTTTCCATATTACATTGTTACAAGAGGAAAACATGCTCTTTATAAAATAATTCCCTTCTTGTCAAAATGTTATCAAAAATTGTCTGCTGCAGAGGCGTCATAAAGCGTCTGCATGTATGAAAGGGTTAATTATATAGTTCATTCAAAGACACGGGGGATTGATTTGTATATGAATATAATACTATAGGAGCTGTAAAAAGTATAGGTCCAGATCTGCCTATACATTTCTACTGTGTATTCTCGATCAAAGAGTGCTGGGTCGTAGTAAGGTCCTATTGAAAGGTTTGGTTTATTCCTTTTGATGTTAAACACCGATGTCTATCGTTTTTGTTTATATATTTAGTTATTTCGACTGAAGACTTCTTCATGATTTCGTGGTGAAAAACAAAACCTCTGTAGCAATGTCCAAAGCGGGCTATCGGTATGGTTATTGTGAGTTTGAACACCAGCTCGGCCAACATTCAGATCGACGTCCGACAAAAGTCAAGAAGACAATTGTCATTCGTCTAATCTATGAGTTAACATCTTATAATGAAAAGCACACCGTTGCTTGGAAACACTGTTGTGTTGGATACTGATGTGCAAAACAATTGGTTAGGTTAGCTAATCGCCTTGGAATGAATTCAAACAAGATAGTTGAACATGTGCTAATTCAAAAATATCGTTTTACTGGAACTAACTCCTTTAACGGATCTGTTAATTTGAAAACAGTGTTGCATCATCTCTAATTTCTCGATGCTTTGCATAAACAACATTTAAGTATGAATTAATTACAAAGCTGGATAAACATATACTCCGCTGCTTAGGACTAAATGAAACTTTGGACATTTTAAATAGTTAAACATTAATCAGTTGACTGCTTGTACACATTACTCGGAGAACATGGGGATATTAATGACATCATGAACTTAGGATAACCGCGAAGTTTGAAAACCGAGGGATTCCCAAACACATCAATTGGCTCTGATCAAACAATGATTTTCTTGTGTTTGCCAAATCATGTATTCAAAATAATTATATATACAACGTATTTCACAAATACTTGCATTCATAACATAAAAAAGCATATAATAAATAACATGTTTTTAAAAAGGATCTAAACAAATAACCACCCATTTATGAAAAGTGATACATCTAATAATGGTATGTAAAATACTTTAAGAGTCTTTTCATAATGGAGCTAAGAAACACTAATACATAAATACATGTTTCGTCCTCTTTTACTCTTTACGGGCTAAATTAATTCCTTATCAAATACTTTTGAAAAATATTAATGTGTTACCCATCTTTTGCTGAAATAAAATATGAGTGTTAAACAGGTATATGCCGAATCAAGCCTTACATTGTGTGTAGCTTGATCTTAATCAAAACTGTTTGCATATGTATCAATCGGTAGACGAAATGTACCGTTAGGATTCAAAAAGTAACAAACATGATTGCATGAATATGCAGAAAGTACTACAACGTGTATAGACGGATAATAAATTCATTGTGCTAGGAGTTATAAATACGTTACAATGGGTAATTGGCGTCACGACGAAAGCATTTTAGTAAAGTTCGTGGATCTTAGTATAAAGGAGTTATCATAAGAACCTGTGCATCTGGATATTTTGTTGTTTCAGAAATGCAGTTTAAGCAGAGTAATGGCCTTTGATTTAGTTAGAAGGAGGTTAACGTGTAAGAAAAAATGCACAGAAATCTAGTTTCAGCAGGAAATAGAGTCTAACGATATCAAACATTATCAGACATATGATGTAACTCCATTTTCAAATATGTCGTATAAGAACAACAGATAAATCAATCAACTACATTAAGTTACTGGTTTTCGAGATATTGTAGCAAGTATTAATTAGCATGCATCCTTAAAGTAAATGTGTAAGTTTTCCTAAGGCATTGTTGAATCAAGTGAACAAACTCCTCAATATATGCCATTGAATTGGACTCTACACTACTTAATTGATCCCCATATATGTCTCTTATAACAGTATCATAAAGCAAACACTTCAGTTAATAAAGTATGTTTGCTTTTTAGGTATATTTGAGCGATGTATCTGAAAAAAAAAAAAAAAAAGAATTGCATGTGTGGAAAAAGGTCCTGCCGACGCAGCCATGCTTATGATCCAGACTGAAAACTTCTGCAATTTATCGGCCTACTTTGCAGAGACAGATCAGTCTACGTTAAATATATATATATTATCGCCGGGCCTTGAACAAATAGTATGATTGAGACACAAACGATGTCGACAAAAATAGATTACATATTTGGTTATAACGTAGATTTTACCAGATTAAGTAATATTTGCAACACCAAACCGGTTAAGATATTCTTAAAAGTCGGGATTATACTCTAAACACTTATTGTTATCGACTGTTCAGGTACCAACAACAATACATCGAGTGTTTAATTGATCAACAGAACAAAAAAAGAAAACATATCGATCTTTTACTTACCTATCCTCTAAACTTCCTCTTCCTATTTTGATCCGTTTACTCAAGAATTCAATATGTTCACAACTTTACAATCTTCATTTTGTACACCGGATGTAAAATGTATACTCCTACAATGAATAAAGACTGACGTCACACGGGATATCATATGTCAATACACAATGAAGTTTTAATTTTCCCATTTGAGGCCCCCGAAGAAGACATCTTTTGAAAACATAGTGACAAAGGATGACATTACTCATAACGAACTTTGTCCGATTTTGCAACATAATGTTCAACTGTTTTCAGTTATTTAAACGTTCCTCTATAACCGTTGTATATAAGTTTTCTTACAAATTGTTTAATGTCGTGTGCTGCTGATGTGTTGTATGTGGCGAAGAGTTACGAAACATCCTTGTTGTATTAAATGGCTGTGACAAATGGATTGTATAAATGATCCTTTTTTATGTATTACATCCGATTGCTTTTCATTCTATTATTTCTTTTAATTTAAAAATCTTGGACATTTTATTTAATGTGTGTATTTACGCTTTAAAACATGTGTGCCAGACGTTAATGTAAAATGATTATTTATATGTTATATAATACTCAGATATTCTTATTTTTGGCCTAGGGCTCTAGCCCCTTGTCATTGTGTTAACATTATTTTTAAGAGTTGGCAGCTTGCAATTGCTGTTAACACCCAACAACGCATTTTAGGGTGAGACTGCGTGAGAAAATTAGTTGATTATGGATTCAACAAAACTGTTTTTAAAAGGTTATGATCTCACCCACAAAAATCAGTATAAAGTTGTTGGAACTTCAGTAAAAAAAATGTAAGGCGTCAGTACTCCAATATAAATTGAACACATGATTTAGAAATGAATGCGCCGAGAGGTCAAATATGGAAGCTTATTAACATTCGCGAAATGGAACGGAAAAGTACAAAGAAGTCGCGTGACAAATGCATAGGAGGATTAACCGAGGGCCCGTAGAGCCCTTGCGACAAACAATTACTATTATTTTTTCTATGTTGTTATATTATCCGAAAAAACCCATCACATGATGATGCAATTTATTTATTTATTTATATCTGAAAAAAAAAAAAGAATTGCATGTGTGGAAAAAGGTCCTGCCGACGCAGCCATGCTTATGATCCAGACTGAAAACTTCTGCAATTTATCGGCCTACTTTGCAGAGACAGATCAGTCTACGTTAAATATATATATATTATCGCCGGGCCTTGAACAAATAGTATGATTGAGACACAAACGATGTCGACAAAAATAGATTACATATTTGGTTATAACGTAGATTTTACCAGATTAAGTAATATTTGCAACACCAAACCGGTTAAGATATTCTTAAAAGTCGGGATTATACTCTAAACACTTATTGTTATCGACTGTTCAGGTACCAACAACAATACATCGAGTGTTTAATTGATCAACAGAACAAAAAAAGAAAACATATCGATCTTTTACTTACCTATCCTCTAAACTTCCTCTTCCTATTTTGATCCGTTTACTCAAGAATTCAATATGTTCACAACTTTACAATCTTCATTTTGTACACCGGATGTAAAATGTATACTCCTACAATGAATAAAGACTGACGTCACACGGGATATCATATGTCAATACACAATGAAGTTTTAATTTTCCCATTTGAGGCCCCCGAAGAAGACATCTTTTGAAAACATAGTGACAAAGGATGACATTACTCATAACGAACTTTGTCCGATTTTGCAACATAATGTTCAACTGTTTTCAGTTATTTAAACGTTCCTCTATAACCGTTGTATATAAGTTTTCTTACAAATTGTTTAATGTCGTGTGCTGCTGATGTGTTGTATGTGGCGAAGAGTTACGAAACATCCTTGTTGTATTAAATGGCTGTGACAAATGGATTGTATAAATGATCCTTTTTTATGTATTACATCCGATTGCTTTTCATTCTATTATTTCTTTTAATTTAAAAATCTTGGACATTTTATTTAATGTGTGTATTTACGCTTTAAAACATGTGTGCCAGACGTTAATGTAAAATGATTATTTATATGTTATATAATACTCAGATATTCTTATTTTTGGCCTAGGGCTCTAGCCCCTTGTCATTGTGTTAACATTATTTTTAAGAGTTGGCAGCTTGCAATTGCTGTTAACACCCAACAACGCATTTTAGGGTGAGACTGCGTGAGAAAATTAGTTGATTATGGATTCAACAAAACTGTTTTTAAAAGGTTATGATCTCACCCACAAAAATCAGTATAAAGTTGTTGGAACTTCAGTAAAAAAAATGTAAGGCGTCAGTACTCCAATATAAATTGAACACATGATTTAGAAATGAATGCGCCGAGAGGTCAAATATGGAAGCTTATTAACATTCGCGAAATGGAACGGAAAAGTACAAAGAAGTCGCGTGACAAATGCATAGGAGGATTAACCGAGGGCCCGTAGAGCCCTTGCGACAAACAATTACTATTATTTTTTCTATGTTGTTATATTATCCGAAAAAACCCATCACATGATGATGCAATTTATTTATTTATTTATATCTGAAAAAAAAAAAAGAATTGCATGTGTGGAAAAAGGTCCTGCCGACGCAGCCATGCTTATGATCCAGACTGAAAACTTCTGCAATTTATCGGCCTACTTTGCAGAGACAGATCAGTCTACGTTAAATATATATATATTATCGCCGGGCCTTGAACAAATAGTATGATTGAGACACAAACGATGTCGACAAAAATAGATTACATATTTGGTTATAACGTAGATTTTACCAGATTAAGTAATATTTGCAACACCAAACCGGTTAAGATATTCTTAAAAGTCGGGATTATACTCTAAACACTTATTGTTATCGACTGTTCAGGTACCAACAACAATACATCGAGTGTTTAATTGATCAACAGAACAAAAAAAGAAAACATATCGATCTTTTACTTACCTATCCTCTAAACTTCCTCTTCCTATTTTGATCCGTTTACTCAAGAATTCAATATGTTCACAACTTTACAATCTTCATTTTGTACACCGGATGTAAAATGTATACTCCTACAATGAATAAAGACTGACGTCACACGGGATATCATATGTCAATACACAATGAAGTTTTAATTTTCCCATTTGAGGCCCCCGAAGAAGACATCTTTTGAAAACATAGTGACAAAGGATGACATTACTCATAACGAACTTTGTCCGATTTTGCAACATAATGTTCAACTGTTTTCAGTTATTTAAACGTTCCTCTATAACCGTTGTATATAAGTTTTCTTACAAATTGTTTAATGTCGTGTGCTGCTGATGTGTTGTATGTGGCGAAGAGTTACGAAACATCCTTGTTGTATTAAATGGCTGTGACAAATGGATTGTATAAATGATCCTTTTTTATGTATTACATCCGATTGCTTTTCATTCTATTATTTCTTTTAATTTAAAAATCTTGGACATTTTATTTAATGTGTGTATTTACGCTTTAAAACATGTGTGCCAGACGTTAATGTAAAATGATTATTTATATGTTATATAATACTCAGATATTCTTATTTTTGGCCTAGGGCTCTAGCCCCTTGTCATTGTGTTAACATTATTTTTAAGAGTTGGCAGCTTGCAATTGCTGTTAACACCCAACAACGCATTTTAGGGTGAGACTGCGTGAGAAAATTAGTTGATTATGGATTCAACAAAACTGTTTTTAAAAGGTTATGATCTCACCCACAAAAATCAGTATAAAGTTGTTGGAACTTCAGTAAAAAAAATGTAAGGCGTCAGTACTCCAATATAAATTGAACACATGATTTAGAAATGAATGCGCCGAGAGGTCAAATATGGAAGCTTATTAACATTCGCGAAATGGAACGGAAAAGTACAAAGAAGTCGCGTGACAAATGCATAGGAGGATTAACCGAGGGCCCGTAGAGCCCTTGCGACAAACAATTACTATTATTTTTTCTATGTTGTTATATTATCCGAAAAAACCCATCACATGATGATGCAATTTATTTATTTATTTATATCTGAAAAAAAAAAAAGAATTGCATGTGTGGAAAAAGGTCCTGCCGACGCAGCCATGCTTATGATCCAGACTGAAAACTTCTGCAATTTATCGGCCTACTTTGCAGAGACAGATCAGTCTACGTTAAATATATATATATTATCGCCGGGCCTTGAACAAATAGTATGATTGAGACACAAACGATGTCGACAAAAATAGATTACATATTTGGTTATAACGTAGATTTTACCAGATTAAGTAATATTTGCAACACCAAACCGGTTAAGATATTCTTAAAAGTCGGGATTATACTCTAAACACTTATTGTTATCGACTGTTCAGGTACCAACAACAATACATCGAGTGTTTAATTGATCAACAGAACAAAAAAAGAAAACATATCGATCTTTTACTTACCTATCCTCTAAACTTCCTCTTCCTATTTTGATCCGTTTACTCAAGAATTCAATATGTTCACAACTTTACAATCTTCATTTTGTACACCGGATGTAAAATGTATACTCCTACAATGAATAAAGACTGACGTCACACGGGATATCATATGTCAATACACAATGAAGTTTTAATTTTCCCATTTGAGGCCCCCGAAGAAGACATCTTTTGAAAACATAGTGACAAAGGATGACATTACTCATAACGAACTTTGTCCGATTTTGCAACATAATGTTCAACTGTTTTCAGTTATTTAAACGTTCCTCTATAACCGTTGTATATAAGTTTTCTTACAAATTGTTTAATGTCGTGTGCTGCTGATGTGTTGTATGTGGCGAAGAGTTACGAAACATCCTTGTTGTATTAAATGGCTGTGACAAATGGATTGTATAAATGATCCTTTTTTATGTATTACATCCGATTGCTTTTCATTCTATTATTTCTTTTAATTTAAAAATCTTGGACATTTTATTTAATGTGTGTATTTACGCTTTAAAACATGTGTGCCAGACGTTAATGTAAAATGATTATTTATATGTTATATAATACTCAGATATTCTTATTTTTGGCCTAGGGCTCTAGCCCCTTGTCATTGTGTTAACATTATTTTTAAGAGTTGGCAGCTTGCAATTGCTGTTAACACCCAACAACGCATTTTAGGGTGAGACTGCGTGAGAAAATTAGTTGATTATGGATTCAACAAAACTGTTTTTAAAAGGTTATGATCTCACCCACAAAAATCAGTATAAAGTTGTTGGAACTTCAGTAAAAAAAATGTAAGGCGTCAGTACTCCAATATAAATTGAACACATGATTTAGAAATGAATGCGCCGAGAGGTCAAATATGGAAGCTTATTAACATTCGCGAAATGGAACGGAAAAGTACAAAGAAGTCGCGTGACAAATGCATAGGAGGATTAACCGAGGGCCCGTAGAGCCCTTGCGACAAACAATTACTATTATTTTTTCTATGTTGTTATATTATCCGAAAAAACCCATCACATGATGATGCAATTTATTTATTTATTTATATCTGAAAAAAAAAAAAGAATTGCATGTGTGGAAAAAGGTCCTGCCGACGCAGCCATGCTTATGATCCAGACTGAAAACTTCTGCAATTTATCGGCCTACTTTGCAGAGACAGATCAGTCTACGTTAAATATATATATATTATCGCCGGGCCTTGAACAAATAGTATGATTGAGACACAAACGATGTCGACAAAAATAGATTACATATTTGGTTATAACGTAGATTTTACCAGATTAAGTAATATTTGCAACACCAAACCGGTTAAGATATTCTTAAAAGTCGGGATTATACTCTAAACACTTATTGTTATCGACTGTTCAGGTACCAACAACAATACATCGAGTGTTTAATTGATCAACAGAACAAAAAAAGAAAACATATCGATCTTTTACTTACCTATCCTCTAAACTTCCTCTTCCTATTTTGATCCGTTTACTCAAGAATTCAATATGTTCACAACTTTACAATCTTCATTTTGTACACCGGATGTAAAATGTATACTCCTACAATGAATAAAGACTGACGTCACACGGGATATCATATGTCAATACACAATGAAGTTTTAATTTTCCCATTTGAGGCCCCCGAAGAAGACATCTTTTGAAAACATAGTGACAAAGGATGACATTACTCATAACGAACTTTGTCCGATTTTGCAACATAATGTTCAACTGTTTTCAGTTATTTAAACGTTCCTCTATAACCGTTGTATATAAGTTTTCTTACAAATTGTTTAATGTCGTGTGCTGCTGATGTGTTGTATGTGGCGAAGAGTTACGAAACATCCTTGTTGTATTAAATGGCTGTGACAAATGGATTGTATAAATGATCCTTTTTTATGTATTACATCCGATTGCTTTTCATTCTATTATTTCTTTTAATTTAAAAATCTTGGACATTTTATTTAATGTGTGTATTTACGCTTTAAAACATGTGTGCCAGACGTTAATGTAAAATGATTATTTATATGTTATATAATACTCAGATATTCTTATTTTTGGCCTAGGGCTCTAGCCCCTTGTCATTGTGTTAACATTATTTTTAAGAGTTGGCAGCTTGCAATTGCTGTTAACACCCAACAACGCATTTTAGGGTGAGACTGCGTGAGAAAATTAGTTGATTATGGATTCAACAAAACTGTTTTTAAAAGGTTATGATCTCACCCACAAAAATCAGTATAAAGTTGTTGGAACTTCAGTAAAAAAAATGTAAGGCGTCAGTACTCCAATATAAATTGAACACATGATTTAGAAATGAATGCGCCGAGAGGTCAAATATGGAAGCTTATTAACATTCGCGAAATGGAACGGAAAAGTACAAAGAAGTCGCGTGACAAATGCATAGGAGGATTAACCGAGGGCCCGTAGAGCCCTTGCGACAAACAATTACTATTATTTTTTCTATGTTGTTATATTATCCGAAAAAACCCATCACATGATGATGCAATTTATTTATTTATTTTTTTAATATATAAACTTTAGAAAATTAATACGCTGATTAATCTCGAGTCCTGATCATGTCATCAGTACTGAAACAGCACGCTTTTCTGAAAGCTGCGGCTATTGTTGAATCCGTCGCCATAAAACCTACTATACCGGCTTATAAAGACGACAGACACGTCGTAACAACAGCCCTGAGGATACTTCATATGAATACCATAATCCTGTTATAACTACATGTAGCCCATTCTTTGATCATATGCTCAAAGAATTCCTCAAACTATTGACATTACTTCAGCAGCGACCTTCTACGACATTCGAACTGTCCCGATGGTTGATATAGCACTTAACGACGAGTCGGTAAACTTTATTAGGGAATACCTGCCATCAAACGATACACACCAGGTGTAAATCGAGTGCTGCAGGAATAAATGGGGTGGTGTTTCACCATTATCTGTACGACCAATTAACGTTTGACAACTTGATTTAGGAAGTCAAGCGATCCGAATGACCACGCAACTATTGGCATCGTGAAGTCCGACTGAATATCATCAATGGAATAGAAAATGCTTACACAAATGTGCCTCATGTCTGCACATAGAGATATGGATATCAACATTTATGTTTTCAAAAGTCTTCTGCTTCACATTTATATTGTTTTCAAAAGCATATGTATGAACTAAAAATGCAGCCTACCTAGTATCACTTAAACCCAAAGCTAAATAACCTCGCGATAGGTTTGCGAGTGTTTTGCGGCGGATTTCTAGGCGTTTTCGGCCGGAACCCTTTGGGACTCAACGCGGGCATCGAGTTACTTTAAACTCTGACTTAATACCTCATCGCAAACTGATCGCAAATCAATTGGTTGATGCTTGGTCGATATCCGGCCGGGCATCCAACACATCAGGCGAGCGCCGGCTCAAATTCGCCGCTAGAAGCCCTGCCGGAAATCGGGCAGACATTGATCGGGGACAGATCGGCGTCTGGCCGACCAGCCACTGTGGCTTGCAGGTTATAAAAGCCGGCTCATCGCATAATTCATAAGATTATCTAGTAGCGCTTTGCACGGAAGGTAACAATTTAACACACATTTCATCACAAAATTTGCAGAGTAACAGTACTACAAGATGCACTAGAAAAGAAGGGAGCACTGAAGAAGAAGGAGAGGGCAGAACCTACAATAGAGGGAGAGTGGCAGTGAAGTGAATGAGACCAGCCTCTCCTCTTCAGCCACCACTGCACAAAGAACTAAGTTGTAACGACCACCTCTACCTCACCTGGGCGACCCATCGCGCTGTGCAGGTGCCCGCAAACGCTGTGGACGTAAAAACTGCATTCTCATAAGAATGATTGTCTGAATGACATCTAAGTCAAATTAAGAACATAAGTCATATTGGGTCCGAAACTAAGTCACTAGGCCAAATTGAAGGGAAATCTTGTTAACACTCTGCATTTTTAACTTGAGCATGTTGAAACTATATCAGAATGTTTGTCTTGGTGATATACATGTAGGCCATCTTTGAATATCGGTCATGTCCGTTCAAAAACTAGGTCACTAGGCCAAATTGAAGGAAAACCTTGTCAACACTGTAGAAGTCACATATTTTAAAATTGGGTCAGAATGATTATTTTAATAATATCTAGGCCAAGTTCGAATGTAGGTCATGCCAGGTTAAAAACTAAGTCACTAGGCCAAAATGAAAGCAAATCTTGTTAATACTCTAGAAGCCGCATTCTTCATGTCTTAAATGTGTATACATGTACTTGTGAGCTCCTGCACTCAGGTGAGCGATATAGTGCCAAGTGCCAAAAAGGCCCTTCTGTTTTCAAATTGGCGGTTTCATAATATTTACTAGCTTTGATATGATCTTTCAATTTCTTAAAATTAAATTAATAAACATAAGCTGTAATAATTGTTATTTTCTTCCACATTTTCACTACATCTCAAACCTTTCTGCAGCCCCCAGGCCGTACGCACTTCAGTACTTTAATTTAAGTAAGCTATTGAAGTACCGAATGGGTACTGATACGTTTTGAGCAATTGTGTTATTCCATCAGTAGACGATGATTGATGCGTGTCGCATTGACATTGGTCAAACGTCAGAAAGAATATTTGCTGAGCTGGGATTCGAACTAACAACCTATTGATTTACAGCCCGCGCTGCAATTGAAACTGTGTAAATATGTTCTGTCTTTGTCCAGATCTTTAATATAATTTATTCAGGAAAACTTGAAACACGATAAACATTATTGAATAATGTATAGCGGAACCTATATCGTCCATACACAGACTTGTAAAACATGCATAACACATCAATCGAACTGCTGAACACATTGGCTAACTCACGAACATCGTTTCGTTATGAAGACGTGGTTTGATGCATCTGCACAAGTTGTTTTTATGTGGACATTTCGACAAAAGAAGAACTTATTCATAATTTTACAAAACCGTGTTCAATTGTATAACGTTGCATAGATGCTATAGAAACCGCCTTTTGCAGATGTGTTATATGTATGTAATATACAGGTTCCGTAAATTCATGTCCGAGTGTCCGAGAATAACTTTGAACAAAACAAAGAATATATATTAGGCCATAATTATGTGAGTATAATAACCTAAAGAGAGATATGCATTCATATTTACCGGCTAAGCTAACTTTACCGCTTACGTGTAATGTCTCCAATCGTTCTGATCGCGACTGACAACCCTACTTAACTTGGAATTCGCCCTCGAGTTCCGGAACTCTAGTGCCGTGGATGTTATAATTTACGCTACAAACGATGTTAACCTAACCAATAAGTGCCATCACCGTCCCTTGTTGTCATATAACGGTTTCATAAAGTATGTAATATTATACATTTTGTAGTGAAAAGATTTTCGTGAAACCGATATCTTTATTTTATCGCTTGAAAGAACACTGTATAGTTAATCTTTTGTCGTCAGGTAACAAAGGAACATAAATATATTTACATAATTTACGTCCTCTTTAACTGTTTATTTGCTTAACATGTATCGTCTGAAACACTTTTGAAAAAAATGATTTTTTCTTTCCAAATGTTGCTGAGAATTTGCAAAAAATGTTTGTATGTCGACTAAGGCCCTTCCATTGTTTATTCTGACATCGAATCAGACTATCTGTAAAGGTCATCAACACTTGATTACATCCGCCGCTAGTGTGCAAATAACTAAAATAAGGGTTATATAAGTTATTTTTAAATGCAGATAATACATCGAGTTTGTTTTGACTGACAATTGGAGGATCAGAGCGCAATACACCATAGTTAGCCGAGATTTCGAAGTTTTAACCAGTTTGGCGTTTGTGATGTAATCTCGAGTACGAGTCTACATATAATTCGGCGACTAATGAAGACCCTTATCAGACTGAACGAATGTGTTGGCTAACTGTATTATTTGCCAGTAGAACAAAACTTAAGGTCATAATTGCCTTGTCGTGCATTGTATATTAAATGCTTAGCAGATGATAAAACGCGGACTACGCCAACTATCATTTTTATAATAAAAAAGGTTTATAAAGCAATCAGGCGGATAAAATAAAACTATACAAGATAACAATGAATGCGCTATGCCTTCCTGTAGCAAAAACGCATAATTTATCTGAGTTGTTTTCAAAGGATTGGTTTAATCATTTGCTGGGGGTTTAAAGTCGTTTTTAACCAATGTCCAGTCATTTAATGGCGGAAATTTTACGTTTCCATGAGTTTTATATCTCTATCGCA
Organism: Serripes groenlandicus; assembly: GCA_031761405.1. NCBI lineage: Eukaryota > Metazoa > Mollusca > Bivalvia > Cardiida > Cardiidae > Serripes > Serripes groenlandicus. The sequence goes on from JASEVX010000002.1 coordinate 15,115,785, forward strand.
CATAAGTCATCCAGATAATGGTACTTCGAGGCAACTGGTAGCTTTTTTTGCATAGACAGTAAGCTTTTTGATCGAATGCGTATGAAGCCTGTCGCATTGACTTTATCAAATATATGAAATGGTATTGGCCGAACATGGATTCGAACAAATTACCCCTGTATTAGCAATCCACGTCGCTACCGACTCGGCTTCAGGGTTTTGGTTGCAATTAACGTAAACTCTTGCATGCTGTGATTATATGAGTGATTGTCTTTAGTGCGAACACATGTTAAAAACCGGAACGTTCAGTGTGAGAAGCCAACAATATACCACAAAGGATATGATGAGTAATACGAGTAAGACTTATAGCTTTATATGAATAACGTAAAAGTGTAATATGTGTAAATGTACTTGTGACCGCTACGGTAAGTTTAAATGTACACATAGAGTTGATCGTTGAAACTTATTGAGCGTTATTTACTTAATGTTTTACTTGTACTGTTAATTGAATAAGAAATACAAATATATTACATAAGTCATACTCAAATCACAGCTTTTATTTCTCTACGTATTTAGATTCGAGAGAAAGAGAAAACTCATGTCTTCAGCGATTTAACCCTTATCTCATTGTTTTAAAAGTAGATTGCTGCAAAGGTCTCCAATGTTGACTTTAATAGGGGAAAGGTAAAATGACGTGCTATTGCATGCAAATCCTAAATGTCTGTTTTGTGGTTTTATTGATAAATAATAAGATTCAAATATTCTGACAAACATCTTGAAAAATGTATGCGGAATTCACAAATCTTATAATTATTCCTTAATGAAAGCACTGTATACATACTAAGACTAATGATTGGCAAGATTACTCATTTCCATTACTGTTTATGATCAATAATTAGTTGGCTGTGTGTATGGTCAACCTACTTTGGAATGGCGATTGATCATAAACAATGAAAGGCTTCAATTATCATTCGCTTCGTTGACAAAACAATGCAAGTTATGATACATTTTCACTTGACCCCACCCCTGATGATCCAATATGCCCCTCAGTTGATAACTTTTTATTCAACTATTATAATGTTAGTGTTATGCATAACTGCAGTATGGATTTTCGGCGACATTAATGTGTTGCATCAACTTTCTCTTGTAATATATAGTATTTTCGTTTAGCAGCTTTCATATCATTCGTAAATACACCTAAGCCGAAAACCTGTACATAGTAGCTGCTTAACGAGAAAACGGTAATAGGATATATATAAGGCATCTACAGCAGTCGACATTTGAAACAGGTAGGCACAAGAGAAATAGTTTACATAATCTAGACTAGGGAAAGGACCCGAGAGTGATTCATAGCAGCGTGTTAATGTTCACCACTCTGTCAGCAACGAATTTCATAAAAAGGCGATAGCATCTTTCCTGTGTCAAAAGTTTACACTATTTTTATAACTATAACTTAAGAAAACGGAGTCTGGAAATGTTAAGCAATTACATTTTTCATATATTAGATCACGGATTTAATTCAGAATTACAAAAGGGGTATTTTAATGTCTGGTAACTTAATACACACCTTAGGCAAAACTGAATGTAATTAGCTGGATGCATTGAAATAGTTATTTGTTGTCAAAGTACCTTATTTTATTTGCAGATGATATTGTTTTATTTACAACTGATCCCGTAAGTCTTCAAGCACAGATTGACTGCATATACGATTATTCTTGTAAATGGAGTCTTGAAATTAACATAGATAAGACTAAAATATGTGTTTTTGAAAAGAGAAGATCACCCAAAGATCAATTGTTTCATATTAATGGAAAATTAATCGAAATTGTGGACAGTTTTACATATCTAGGCATTGTCTTCAATTACACAGGCACGTTTAATTTAGCAATAAAAGCTAAATAATATTCGACCAATCTGCAGCAGAAGACTTTTAAAAACATTGTTGCAAAAGAGAAATCAATTTATCTTTTTTGTTTCAAACTTTTCAAGAGATTTTCCATATGTTTATATGTTAAAGTTGTCTGTAACACTGCATCTAGTCCCGCCTTTTGCGTCGCACTGGCCAGTGCGCCCCGAGTTTCGCGCCTTTTTTCAACAACACCACGATAATTCGACATCACAACATGATAAACTAACAAGATAACAATAGACATAATAACGTGTAAGATAGACATAATAGCATGCCGAAGAGACATAATAACATGTTGGTTTGACATAATAACATGCCAGTTAGACAACATAGCATATCAGATGGACATAAAAACATGCCATTTGGACATTATAAGTTATTGGGTTTGTTACTGACCCACTACGGAAATAAAGGGGGTCTGTAGGATTAATAGGGGGCGAGGCGATAGCCGAGTCCCCCTATTCATCCAACAGACCCCCCTATATTTCCGTAGTGGGTCAGTAACAAACCCAATAATGTATTTATTTCGTCGACCACTTTAAACTGAACTATACTGTAACTTGTTGATATGTGTTGGTAGCATAATATGACGTCATGAGTAAAAAAAAAATCAATACTGATTAAAGAATTGGAATATATATATCATTTAAAAAAAATACACCGGTCTCAACATGAACACATTTATTTCAATTCATTTCATTTATTTCTGGGTAACTGGTAACATTTGAGAGCCACTTTACGAAAATCAACCTTTGAACTGACCTTTTTACTTTACTCACCCCCTATGGAATTTACTCACCCCCTATAGAAATATAGGGGGTGTACACGTGACACGCTTTAACCAATGAAATTGCTAGAATTTCGTGGGAGGCGAAATAAAATAACATGTCAGTTACACATAATAACATGTACGTGAGACATAATAGCATGTAAGTTAGACATAATAACATGTAAGTTAGACATACTTACATGACAGGTGCACATAATAACATGTAAGTAAGACATAATAGCATGTACGTTAGACATGATGACATGTAAGTTAGACATACTTACATGGCAAGTGCACATAATAACACATACGTTAGACAAATTAAGATGTAAGTTAGACATAATAACATGACATATCACAACATAAGACAGCTGTGGCGTTCCATATGCGTGCCCTGTAACAGCATACTGTTTACAGGTCGAAAACGTAATGTTAGATTGAGACAGTAACACATTGCCCTAGATGAGTTTAAGAACAATTGAAAAAAGGTATAATGAAAATTAAATGTTCATAGACTGTTAATAAAACTGATTTCAAAATGTTTTGTTAGTTTGAAAAAATCTAATATTTCCAAAACAAATACAAAGGGGATTAAAGATATAATAGCCTACAAGAGATTTTATCAAGAAAAGCAACGTCATGGCAAAACATAGTTCCCCCCCCCCCCCCCCTTCCTATGTTGTATCCCTTTAAGTTATAAAAAAGTGCTAGAATTGAAATTTATCACATAAATACCCTTATTTTCAAGTTGAGAACAAATCACGGAACAACGATATCCAACATGTGTGATAACAAAAACACGTCATACATGCGACTACTGATGACGTCATTTTGACCTTTATCTTTATTATGTTTATTGTTAAGTTGTTAAATTTTACACATTGAAAAATGCAATAATACGTTATTTTGAATAAATAACGAGTCTTAATTGTTTAAAGCATTGTTTTTTTTTTTCTTCTTATTCAAAAATGATGAGGACTACTTTTTTATGCGGTGAATCACAAGTTCTTATGAAGAATATGTTATTCGGTCTTTGTTTTGATGTTGTCAATATTTTTCATTAAAACACACTGTTTAGGTGATAAAAAAGAATCCATCACTCGTTTTACTTTGGAGAAGATTTCTTGAATTCGTCTCGAAAAAGAGAGTTATTAACCTCGCCAAGAGGCTCGGTTAATAACCGTCTTTTTCTAGACTTATTTAAGAAATCTTGATCTCCAAAGAAAACTCATGATGGATCCTATATATATCTCATTTTGAGTGTTATACCGGCTCTTATATCACGATTTGGAGTTCAGGTGTATATATATTATTCCCTCAGGCCATTCGGCCTTCGTGATTAATTACTACCCACCTGAACCCAAAATCGTGATATACGAACCGGTATATCACTCAAAATGAGATATATTTCCTAAATATATGTACATGTATATATAAACGCTACTGTAAATGTAAATGTACACATATAATTGATCGTTGAAACTTGATAAGCGTTATTTACTTAATGTTTTACTTGTACGGTTAATTGATTAAGAAATACACATATATTACAGAAGTAATACTTATATCTCAGCTTTTATCTCTCTACGTATGCAGTTTTGATTCTTTAATATGTGTGTATAAATATAAATGTGTCATTAACCCTTTCCCACATACAACGCAGTTGCAACAGATGACTTCATAAACAGTTATTAAAACATACTGACTACGCAATAAGTGAATTAACACGTATTGGCTAAGGTTAGCAACATTTTAGTAAAAGGAGAATTTGCTCATTATGAATATGTTAGTCTATTGCCACACTGTTTTCGAAAAACGGCAGCGACAAAAATGTCGGGCTACTGCATATGGGCAAGGGTAACATAAATGTGTAGTTAAATATAAAATACGGAAGTTAAATGGTATAAGTATATACAATGATATCTCCCATGGGTTAATGTCCACGTTCTGTGAACAGTGAATGTCTAGTCTAGATCAGCCTTCAGTACTGAACAGTTTTACAATATATTGACCGCATCGTTGGTGTAGATATTAGAACGTGCTCATTGGGAGCAAGAGACCATGATTGGATCACCAGCCATGTCATACCGAAGACTTTAAATTCGGTAATAATTGCTTCTCTCCTTCGCGTTCAGGGTAAAGAGGATAACATTACGACGGATTCATCTGTGTAAGCATAAATGATACCAACCATACTGGTAAATTACGCAGGAAACGCCGTGATAACTAGAATACATACGAAAAGAAATAAAACACCTCCGTTTATACATTTTATTACACTTAATTGATAATGTGCATGAGGATATAGAAGCCAATGAGTAACTGATAATATCGGGGAAGAGGGGGGGGGGGGTGATCTGTTCATTTCAGCCCCTTCTGATGCCACGTCTACCTTTTGCAGCTTGTCACTATGTCTGGAACAAATTATGTAGGAGGTCACATTTCTGCTCAATCATTTTCCTAATACAGTCAGTTTCTTACGCCCCTGTAGCAGACGACATAGGAAAAGTTTGCCGCCAAAGGAACAGTTTCTCATTATGAGCAAATTATCCTTTTGCCGTCTGATCAATAATTATACTTTCATGTATAGATAGTTTATCTCCTTGTCAAGTTGTTGTCGTCTGCAGCAAATGTGTTGTATGAGGGTAATGGTTAATCATCTTGATATCAGACAAGCACATTCATAACATTATAAACAAGTGGAACAAGATGGCCCTAAATCGATCACCTGAGTGATGATAATTATAATTGTAAATATGTAACTTTTAAAATCGGGGACAGTGTTATTAATGTGGGATGAAACTTTCAGTAAATATACTCTCATTATAGAGATTTTCCACATTTTTATCTAAATGTTTTCGAAGTCATCCGCTGCAGGTTTTCTGTATGTCGGAAAGGGTTTCCCATCAATTTGACATATTGACCTAGTTTTGACCTCATATTGCCCAGTTTCAAACTTACCCAAGATTTAATGGAGATAAATGTTGTTTTAGACTTTCACGAAGATCGGATGCGAAATGTAGCCGGTAGAGTGTTAACAAGGCAATTGTAGACGACGCACGACGCACGACGAACGCCGGACGACAGACGGACGCCGGACAAAATGTGATCAACTTCGTGCACAGGTGAGCTTAAAACAAGAGGGACATGATGGCCATAGAACGCTCACCTGATTTATGTATTGATAATTATAATGCAAAACACAGGACAAAGTCTCAAAATGCTGGAGTAAAAAATGCAGTCTCCAGAGTGCTGAACCGATTTTTCTTCCTAGTAACCTTATGTTGGAGTCAATATGACCTATATTCGAATTTAAGCTGGATATCATTAGGACAAACATTTTGACAAAATATCAAGCTGCTGAATAAAAAATGATTGTTAACACGCTATTCATTCAATGTGACATAGTGACCTAGTTTTTAACTAGTTTGACCCATATGCAAAATATGCCTAAAGCAACGATTGTGGCATCTAGAGTGTTAACAAGATTTTCCTTCAATTTGGCCTAGTGACCTACGTTTTGATTCGACATGACCAATATTCCAACCTGACCTACTTATCATCAACACAAGCAATCTGAAAAAGTTGACCTAGTGACCTAGTGTTGGACTACATATGGCCCATATTCGAACTTTGCAAATATTTGATGGAGATAAATGTTCTAATAAAATGCCATGAAGATCTGATACAACATGTGGCTTGTAGAGTGGTTGCAAGGCAATTGTTGACGACAAACGACGGACAAAATGTGATCACAATTACTCACCGTGATCACTTCATGGTCAGGTGAGATAACACTCAATGCAAAGATAGAGACATATTTTATAATGTAAAGTATGTATATTGAAACATTGTGATCAATTTCAACTTTTGCCAGAATGTTGTAAAATGTCTTCTGTCACAGATGTGTTAGAATGCATCTACAAGTAGGAAAATTATTGTACATTTAGGCAAGGGTTAACCCGTTCCCACATACAACAAATCTGTGACAGACAGTTTGAAAATAGCTACTCACAAATAAGTATAATCTTTATAATTGTAGGTAAAATTACTGAAAATGTTGAAAACATTGTGGCAAAAGGAGAAATTGCTTGTTTTTGACAAATTTCTCCTTCTGTCACAATGGTTTTCAAATGTTGTCTGAAAGCGTCTGTATGGAGAAAATGGTTAGTACTCATGAGGATTTCAGGAAGATAATTGAATAAAACAAACACTTAGCTATGTCGATGACTCACTAAAGCTGCATTGTTCTTTTTGATGACTCACGTAAGATACATTGTTCTGTGTTCAATTCATTTCCAAGATCTCTTAACAAAATTAAGCCTTTCCCATATACACTACTCTGCAGCATTCGACGTTTGAAAACATTGTGGCAAAAAAATAATTGCTCATGATGATCACTTTCACCTTTTGCCTCAATGTTTTTAACTTTATTTAATAACTGTTCCGTCTGTAAAGAAGAGGGCCATGATGGCCCTGGATCGGTCTTATGAGTTATATGATTTGATTATATATGCCAATCACAATTACTCATTTTACGGTAAGGTAAGCCAATACAAGAGGCCCAAGAGGACCAGTTTAGTTCCACTGACACATAGTGAAAAACCCAAACCCTATGATGTGTGTCTTTTGTGAATTAATATTACTTAGGTCATTAAAGACATGTTTATGTACCAGTTAGTTTTTTATAATAAAATTTATATTTAGTGTTTTCCCTTTATATATCTATGTTAAACAGGCGACCCCAGGGGCATGATTTTAACAATCTTTATAGAGGACCTCTAGTCAATGCTGCACATTAAATATTTACGCTCTGGTCTTTCAAGTTTAGACAAGATATTCAAAGTTTTTCCGTATACAGCTCTACGTAAAACTGGTGACCCCCGGGGCGGAGTAAACTTTGACAACAGGGGCATAATTTGAACAATCTTTAAAGAAGACTACTTGCCAATGAAACAAACCAACAATCGAAGCTCTAGACATGTTTTAGAAAAGAAGATTTTCAAAGTTAAAAAAAATACTCCTTTTGGTTTTCAAGGCAACAAAAGTTCTGCATGGAATTAATTTCTTTGAACGAATTTGAAAGAAGGTCATGCAATGATCATTCCTACCAAGTTAAGTCAAATTCCATACAGTGGTGTAGGAGAAAAAAGTGTTTACCTGATGTTGTCCAAGTCATCCTGTGTTGTCTTTTGTCAAATTAATATGACTTAGAAGGTCACCAAAGAAATGTTTATTTCAAAATCTGACAATTATGTTCTTAATATCTAAATCTTACCTGCTGTGAATAAAAGGTAAAATAGCCCCGCCCTCTAGCTGTATGCAATGGGCTTTTTCCAAATATGACCGGTGCTTTGGTTCAAGAAGATTATTTTCAATCTGTATACATACAGATAAAACAAACGCAAATCCATGGCGGCCATGTTTTTGATCGAATCAGAATAATTTCAAACATTCTGGTAAAGGGTTCTCAAGGGAAATGTATGTTAAATTAGTTTCAAATCTGGCAAGTACCTTTACGCAAGAGCATTTTTGTATTTTTTTACTATACCACTGTTTGGGAGCGACACCGGATATTGACACTAAGCGAAGCTAGTGGAAGTCAAAAGCGAACAACACAAACAGTTAATTTTCTCGAAAGAAGTACGTTTCTAAGAACCACTTATAAACAAGGATGTACACATGTTTTATGTAAATATGTTTTGTATGTAACTGTATACATTTATATGTATAGGTTAATACAATTCATTTCTGTTCTGGTTTGACAGATGTTTGATCAAACTCCCTATTACTAATTAGCCAACAGTTACAGAGGACAACTGCAGATAATTTAGAATTACACACATTTAATAAAATATTTGACAATGTAAATTCAAAACAATACATTTCTTCTTAGTTGTTGGCGGAATCTGGCCACAGCTTCCCAAAAGCTTATAACATGTAAACAACAGATGAGCCCTGGTGACAGAGACCCACACTGCTTATTTAAAGTCCAATTACTTCACACAATAATACAGAATGACAACAACTACTGGTGGAGGTATTCCCCGCCATCCATCTTTTAGTAAAGCTGTGACTATAAAAGGAAAACCATTGTACTAATCTGAAACGAAACTAATTCATAACTTTAATGACATAATAATTAAGAGGGTGGGAGTGGAGGGATTTTTTACCAATAGATGAAAGAATTTCCATCAAATTCAAAGATAATTGATTTTCGCCTGTCTCGCCCTTCAGTCAAATAAATGAAAAGGAAAATTGCCTACACGTGTTTAATTAACCACAAGGAATAATATTATAAATGAACGACAATGAATAGCACTGAAGGGAACAAGATAGGTTCTCGGTTCTGCACAGTCCCTGTAAACGGTTTTGACCCTTAATGTTCAAAACTTATTACAGAGGACAACCGCAGATAATTTAGAATTACACACATTTAATAAAATATTTGACAATGTAAATTCAAAACAATACATTTCTTCTTAGTTGTTGGCGGAATCTGGCCACAGCTTCCCAAAAGCTTATAACATGTAAACAACAGATGAGCCCTGGTGACAGAGACCCACACTGCTTATTTAAAGTCCAATTACTTCACACAATAATACAGAATGACAACAACTACTGGTGGAGGTATTCCCCGCCACATGGCGAAGCCATACCGCCACCAGCAAAACACAACATTGTTTTATGAAAGATGGCCAGATTTCCCACTGTCTGGAAAAACCTTATTATCAGAAAAAAGGAACTGATCTAACCCTTTTTTTAACGTCTTTAAAAACATTTCATGACCTGTTGCCGACAAATGCACCCCATCACAAAAAAGGAGGTGGTCATTCTCAACTATGTCAGGGTAACGTAAATACTTGCCTCCCTTATTAAGAATAAAGGATGCTATACCATTGTTTATCCTTTTTCTAGACCTTTCCAAAGCTTTATGATTTTGTTCTCACCCTCCAATGAAGTCTTGGAGGAATTTGCGACCACACCATAGTTGCCTGTGGGAGAATAACTGAAAGTTTCAAGAAATCTTGTTTAATTAAATGTAAGAGTGCAGCAGTTGTTTTTTGACCAATATCATTTCCACCACAGTGAATGACTAGCAAATCTGGCGATTCTTGCACTGTTAATAGATGCCTGATTAAAGGAATACACTTATTCCATACCAGTTCACTTCTACCCTGCCAAAATATTTCCACTAGTCCTGCCATGCCAAGCTGCGAACCGTTTTCACCACAGCTCCTTGCATAACAAAAGGCTCGTTTTATAATTGATGACCCAATAATCCATATCAGCTTATGGGCATCTGAAAAAGACTTAATACCTCGGTCAGTCATGAGATCACTGAACTCCGAGGCAGAAAGGTTGTGAAATCAAATTCACTGACTCAATGTAAGGACGTCAGACGGAATTCTGATGTATGATTTAAATGCACAAGATTTCCATCTGCCGTAGGATTGAATCTTTTCATCGGATAACCCATTTCTTGAAGCAGTTGTAGCTGCTCCAATCCGAAAGGAATGACATTTGTAGTTAGCGTTTTGTAACCCCAACATATTAAGTGATTTCTTTAATACAGCTGCAAACTGATAACGTGTAACTGGTAGGCTATTTAAATGACAAAAAAGATAAATGTAATTCAATGATTTTCTCATTTTTAAATAAACTAACATATGTCTTACAGGGCAAGTCACTTTTCCTGTGTTTGGTATAATTAAAACGACTCCATGACCTTGCTGATCAGTTTTTGAAGACCTTAGAAACACTTTTATGGGTGAATTTCCATTTTCTAAATGTAGATCATTGACTCGAAGAGCATGGCCTTCATTATTTAAACTTGAAATAACAAGTTCTCCAACTCGAAAGAACCCAAAAAATGCCAAAGAGAAAACTGCACTAAAAAGCTCTGCTTCATAGCTAGTGTAGCAAACTGTTGGTAAGGTTCGCAAAATTCGCTCAAGCAATTCATGAGTTATTGGTAGCCTTGTATCAACTCTTCTATGCATTTTTTTAAACCCATTCAACATTTTAGAAATGATGAAATTACCTGTTGGGTCTGATAAATCCTTTACTTTACAAGCAAATGCAATACCCGATATGTAACACCTAGCAGTACTTGGAGACATACCCTTTAATGACATAAATGCAATGAAATCGATGACAACCCCCAGAGGCGGTGGCCAAATATCTGCATGATCATTAATAAACCTGAATTCAGAGAAAAGCTTAAGAGCCGATTCATATGAAGCTTTAGTATTCACCGCAATACTATTACTAATTAAGAGATCGACTTGAGATTGAATAGCCAGTGGTGAAACATATCCGGAATTGGCTCCCCTGCTGTACTGGCTTCTGGAGCTACCTCTCTGAAACGCTGCCACTGACGACGAGAAAGAGAGTCAGCTTTAACATTGGAAATACCCTCAACATGCACTGCCTTATACTGAATACTGAAGCGCATGCATATCAGTATTAACGGACATAAAAGCTGCATAACAAGCTTAGACTTTGAAGATTTCTTGTTAAGGATGCTTACCAGGGACTGATTATCAACATACAAAAATATTTTCTTTTTCTGTAAACATTCAGACCAAACACAAAAGGCTAAGAGGATAGGCACCAATTCTAAGAAAGTTATGTCATCAAACATATTAGACCCTCTCCAGTTCACTGGCCAAGGGTAAAATACCCAGCTACTACCAAATACAGCAGCACAACCTAAATTTGGTGAACCAGCACTATCTGTGTATAGCTCAAGATTTTCATTATCTGACCAATCCAACTCAGGAAAGCTGCAGTAACCATTAAAGTTTTTCAAAAAAGAAAGCCATAAACAAATATTTTCCTTCATAGGCAAAGTTACTCTAACATGGTGAAACGGCTTAAATAAGCCACACATCGCATCATAGAAACGCCTGTTAAAAGCCCGAGCTACAGGAATGGCCCGAGAACAAAAATTGAGAAGTCCAACAAGGGACTGCAATTCTTTAAGAGTAACCTTTTTCTTTTGAAGAAGAGAAACGAGACTGGACTTCAATTTGTGAAGTTTATCCTCAGGCACTTGAATTTGAAAAAGTATTGAATTCAATTCTAGACCAAGAAAGACAAGTATTAAAGTTGGTCCTACAGTTTTACCTTCTGCTAAAGGGACCCCTATTGATGCACACATCTTTTCAAAGTTTGACATAGTCTGAACACATAAGGTGGACCGAGATTTACCTAAAAATATGAAATCATCCAGATAGTGATGCAAATAGCTAGCTGGATGTAGGTACTTAAAAAGCCATTCCAAAAATGTTGCAAATTTCTCCCAAAGAGCACAAGAGATAGCGCAGCCCATAGGCAGCATTTTATCTACAAAGTAATAACCTTGTAAACGAAAACCGAGCAAGCAGAAATCATCAATATGTACTGGCAAAAGCCGAAATGCACTTTTAATATCCATTTTACCCATTAAACATTTATTTCCAAGATAAACAATGGAATTAATTACCTCATCCATTGAAGTATACTTGACAGAACATAAATCTTGATCAATATAGTCATTTACACTAGATCCTGTTGGGTATGATAAATGGTGAATTAATCTCCAAGTTCCATCTTTTTTAGGAACAAGCCCTATTGGGGAACACTTAAGATTACCAAAAGGACAAGTCTTGAATGGACCTGCAATTCTACCCAAAGACACCTCCTTCATTACTTTTTCAAGAGCAATATCTGGGTTCTGTTTCACTGACAAAAGATTTTCACATTCATTACTCATTCTAGGACCATCAAAATGTAAAAGAAAACCCTTTGTAAACCCTTCAGCCAAGATCAATGCATCCTCAGAAACAGGATATTCTTTCAAATATTTTAACAAAGGGCCAACCCTAATTGGGGTTGGAGCAATAGAAAGCAAATCAGTGTTGCAGCATGAAAGGCCTTTGCGCTGTTGAGGGTCTTGGTCGAGATGGAACAATTCCGCCAGGGGCTGCAAACCTAAAATTAGACCTCATGTTATTATTATTACCAGTACTTGTACATACTTTAAAAGAATGACTCCCACCACATTTAATGCACTTGTGTGCAAATGTGCAAACCGATCGTTGACAGATACCCTTGTAATTGAAATCATAGCACTTAAACTTAACTTGTTCATTAGCCACTTGTGGCTTAGGTCGACACATAAACAGCATCCATAATTCCTGATCGACCACTGCCCATGACATTTCTAAGGACTGAGCCATTTTTAGCCTGAACTGCTCATCATAAGATATCCAGCCATTTACAGTATATTGCTTGGCCCCACATCTCACAGTATGGAGGTATTTGAGCATGTCGGCATACTGATCACTGTGCACTTGGCAGTAAACGTCCATATACACTATGAAAGCATCCGTCCATGCCTCTATACTAGATATACGTCTTATGTTTTTTGGCATAAGATTGATGCTTCCATTTGAGTCTAACGTGAGCACTTGACCCATGCTATTTTCAGGCGTTAACAGAATTGATAAGTTTACATACTCCCTGTTACAAATTTTTTGTTTCAATCCTAGGGAAACTTTGCTAGAAATTCCATTACTAACTAGCCCCACCTGGACCTCACCTGAATCTTTTGGTTCTGGTTCAATCCTAGGTGGCAGCAAGGGCAACAACTTTTCAGCTACCTTCTCAACCACCATGTTCAGCTGCGAATCGGACAGAGCGGTAGGCGCATCCGTCACCAGCGTTGGTGGAACCTCTGGTGCCTGGTAATCCACGACTGCAGCCTCATGACGCCTATTAGTTTTTCGTCTTGCCTTAGGCATAATCAGCGAAACAAAACAATATTTCTGAAAAAGTGTTTAGGCACTTTAGCAATTGTTTTTCAGAAGAAATAGATATATAACTTGGGTCAATACTTGACCTTTAGGCTTTAGCTAAAATAAATAAATGTTAACAGACAATCCAGTGCCAAGCTAATTTCTCTAGGGCAGCCAGCAATATACCCAATGGGTTATAAAATTAATTTAATAACGCGGATAACAATAAGAATATATTTCGCCAATTTCGATGTCGGTCAATTACAAACAATCTGGTGCCGAGTCAATAACTCTTGGGCAGCCAGCAATATATCTTTTTTATAAAATTTGAAGCAAAAACAATAATAAACAAATATTGCGCCAATATCGCTATCAATGAAGTACAAACAACCTGGTGCCGAGTCAATTACTCTTGGGCAGCCATCAATATAACATGAAAATCATGAAGAGAACAACACTAAACAAATATTTCCCCAATGTTGCTGTGATGCAGAACATGTCATACCAATTCAGACTTATATATTCCAAAAACTCCTTTTTCCAAAATAAAAATTCAATGCAATGCACTTATCGGTGAGCGTCAATCTATCAGGCTGTCAACAATCTAAGTAACCATTCAAAACAAAATATTCAAATGTGTAAAGATCTAAGCAACAAATAAAAAGTGTACAGGGCTACTTTTCCAGTGTTATGCTAAATACGTCCTTGTTTAACCATAAAAATGACCTAGCAATCTGGCACTGAGCCAATTTCTCCTATACAGCCAGATGCCTCTAGGATTTGTGTATGTAGGATTCAACAACACAGAAACATACACTGTATCATGCAAATAATCGATAAACCTTAATTCCTTTTCGCTACAATGATTTAAGCGTTTCCAGCTAGATCACAAATCGAGTCAGTAAGCCACCCGTAACAACAACAAAACATATACCACGAACAGGGGATGGGGTGCCTTAAAAGTAAATTATAGTGCTCAGCGAGGGAATATAATTGTCACTGAAACGATAATTCGAGAGTTCACATTTCCTTTCAAGGTCAACCAATATTGAAAACGGCACCCCACCCACCATCATTGCATCAGTCAATACATGATCAAGCTAATATTAAACAAAGCTACATTGCATTTTTTACCAATAGATGAAAGAATTTCCATCAAATTCAAAGATAATTGATTTTCGCCTGTCTCGCCCTTCAGTCAAATAAATGAAAAGGAAAATTGCCTACACGTGTTTAATTAACCACAAGGAATAATATTATAAATGAACGACAATGAATAGCACTGAAGGGAACAAGATAGGTTCTCGGTTCTGCACAGTCCCTGTAAACGGTTTTGACCCTTAATGTTCAAAACTTATTAAAGCCAGATCAAGATGTGCAGATGACGAAGGTTGATCTGAACCTACACCTTGTACAATACAACTGACTCGCTGGTGTCAGGGTAAACGGTAAAATTCCGTACAAACAAAACCAAGCTGCGTAATGATTGATTGAAATACACAATAACTTTCAGGTGACAAAACTGTATGACTAACGCGATATCCGCTAATGAAATATATCCTGTTTTTCAACATTCTTTCAACAATATCACGGCGACCAATTTTTACATTCCCATGCCTTTCTCCTCAAGCAACTAGTTTCTTTGTTTGCTTGTTTGGGTTTTCACGTCGCTTTTAACAGTTTAGGTCGACTCGCGCCGGAAAGGAAAGATTATGTTGATCGCATACCTTATATTTACACAACAAAGAAGATATATAAGGTATGAAAACCATACCACACCACCTGCTTGAGTTCAAGTGAACCATTGACTCCACTCGTTCAGACCCATTTAGTTTGGTTTTACGGTTGAAGCTAGCGTCCGAGTGTGGCTGCCATTTGTACTGAGTGTCCCGTAGTTCGGTTTTACGGTTGAAGCCAGCGTCCGACTGTAGCGGCCATTTGTACTGAGTGTTCCCAGCAACACAAGCATCAAGCAAATAGTGTCAGAATTTGCAATTAATTTTGTCAATCTCAGTGGAGTATAATTTGTCGAGTAGGATTCGAGTGACACTAAGTGTAACCCCTTTCAAGACATAGACACTTGCTGACAGACTCTGACACAGGCTACTTTTGAAAACATTGTGGCAAAAATAGAAAATTGCTCTTTAATATAGATAAACTGTCGACGGGTTTTACCTGAAATAATGTTGAAAATGCGCCGTAAACCCCAACAATTACGCAACTGCATACGTGAGATATTAAAACTAAATATCATAACGATATATACAAGTGTTGATCGATTTTTAACCCATTCCCTTATGTAGACGTTTCTAAATTTAATAACGATATATTCGAGGGTTGACCGATTTTTAACCCATAACCTTATGAAGACGTTTCTAAATTAAATAACGATATATTCGAGTGTTGACCGATTTTTAACCCATAACCTTATGAAGACGTTTCTAAATATGATAACGATATATTCGAGTGTTGACCGAGGTTTAACCCATTCCCTTATGTAGACGTTTCTCAATTTGATAACGATATATTCGAGTGTTGACCGAGTTTTAACCCATTCCCTTATATAGACGTTTCTAAATATGATAACGATATATTCGAGTGTTGACCGAGGTTTAACCCATTATCTTATGTAGACGTTTCTAAATTTGATGACGATATATTCGAGTGTTTACCGAGGTTTAACCCATTCCCTCATGTATACATTTCTAAATTTGATAACGATATATTCGAGTGTTGACCGATGTTTAACCCATTCCCTTATGTAGACGTTTCTAAATTTGATAATGATATATTCGAGTGTTGACCGAGGTTTAACCCATTCCTTATGTAGACATTTCTGACGCATCAGCATCAAACTAATTTTGAAAACGTTATGGCAAAATATAAAACTACTTATAATGAGGAATTTCTTCTTTTATCACAAATTTTCCAACTATTTCAATTATTCAAAACATTTCTATATACAAAATGTCCACATATTTGCCCAGCCATTTTTACAAAGGCGTTCGCTGCAATTTTGTCGAATTTGATCAGTATAATTATGTTATCATGTATAAGTTTTCAATCGATTTGATGGTGATCCGATGTATGTACAATATTTTTTTGGTTTGTTTGTTTATTTTTGTTTGGTGTTTAACGTCACTATCAACATTGTGTCAGTTATATCGCGTCGTTATCTTAGTAAGTTTCAAGTACATCTGCTCCATTTATTCTGACACAAGCCAGTCAGTCGTAATGCTTAACCCGCAGCCCTGAGCACCAATAAGACCGGTCACAAACAGTACAGAAGTAGCAATATAATACGTAATCATAGAATCACAATATGAGTATCGTCCCAAAACATAATATATACTGTACAAACAGTACAGAAGTAGCAATATAATACGTAAAGAATCACAATATGCGTACAGTCCCAATCAGTACAGAAGTAGGAATATAATACGTAAAGAATCACAATATGCGTACAGTCCTAAAACATAATATATACTGTACAAACAGTACAGAAGTAGCAATATAAAACGTAATCAAAGAATCACAATATGCGTACAGTCCCAAAACATAATATATACTGTACAAACAGTACAGAAGTAGCAATATAATACGTAAAGAATCACAATATGCGTACAGTCCCAAAACATAATATATACTGTACAATCAGTACAGAAGTAGCAATATACAACGAAAAGAATCACAATATGCGTACAGTCCCAAACAGTACAGAAGTAGCAATATAATACGTAAAGAATCACAATATGCGTACAGTCCTAAAACATGATATATACTGTACAATCAGTACAGAAGTAGCAATATAATACGTAATCAAAGAATCACAATATGCGTACAGTCCTAAAACATAATATATACTGTACAATCAGTACAGAAGTATCAATATAATACGTAAAGAATCACAATATGCGTACAGTCCTAAAACATAATATATTCTGTACAATCAGTACAGAAGTAGCAATAAAATACGTAATCAAAGATTCACAATATGCGTACAGTCCCAAAACATAATATATACTGTACAATCAGTACAGAAGTAGCAATGTAATACGTAATCAAAGAATTACAATATGCGTGCAGTCACAAACAGTACAGAAGTAGCAATATAATACGTAATCAAATAATCACAATATGCGTACAGTCCCAAAACATAAGATATACTGTATAATAAGTACAGAAGTAGCAATATAATACGTAATTAAAGAATCACAATATGCGTACAGTCCCAAAACATAATATATACTGTACAATCAGTACAGAAGTAGCAATATGAAACGTAAAGAATCACAATATGCGTACAGTCCCAAAACATAATATATACTGTATAATCAGTACAGAAGTAGCAATATAATACGTAATTAAGGAATCACAATATGCGTTCAGTCCCAAAACATAATATATACTGTACAATCAGTACAATCAGTACAGAAGTAGGAATATAATACGTAAAAAATAACAATATGCGTACAGTCCCAAAACATAATATATACTGTTCAAACAGTACAGAAGTAGCAATATAATACGTAATCAAAGAATCGGAATATGCGTACAGTCCCAAAACATAATATATACTGTACAATCAGTACAGAAGTAGCAATATAATACGTAATCAAATAATCGGAATATGCGTACAGTCCCAAAACATAATATATACTGTACAATCAGTCGTCTGTTGTTGTTTTTTTAAACGTGTTTACTTTGTGTTAAAACAAATGTATATATACAGATATGTAAATACATATTAATGTAAACGCGATGAGGGCGATCGAGATCAGCATTTACATCCATAATGATCGAATTCTTGAATGACTGGTAGTTGTTTCTATTTATAAAACAAGTATACAGCAACAGTTGAATACTTACACACATTTCTACTTAAACTATATGAAAACCATATACTGCATACTCACGTATAAAGCAACAGTTGAATACTCAAACACCTTCCTACTTAAACTGTATGAAAACCATATACTGCATACTCAAGTATAAAGCTAAGTTGAATACTCAAACACATTTCTACTTAAACTATATGAAAACCATATACTGCATACTCAAATATAAAGCTACAGTTGAATACTCAAACACATTTCTACTTAAACTATATGAAAACCATATACTGCATACTCAAGTATAAAGCTACAGTTGAATACTCAAACACATTTCTACTTAAACTGTATGAAAACCATATACTGCATACTCAAGTATAAAGCAACAGTTGAATTCTAAAACACATTTCTACTTAAACTATATGGAAAACATATACTGCATACTCAAGTATAAAGCAACAGTTGAATACTCAAACACATTTCTACTTAAACTATATGGAAACCATATACTGCATACTCAAACGTCACTTGTTGTGAAACTTTACTCGGATATTTCATTCTTTATTGTCAATATGTAAGCTAAGAAATATGTTATATTTAATCAAAAATGTAAAACAGAATCTGACTCTATATGGCTAGTTTTAATTAATGCATTGAAACAAGATTTAACTTGTTAAATATCTTCCTGTAACAGCATGTATTTCTATGTGTATTCAAGTGCCCTATCCATGTATATGAATGTCATACTGAAGGTCAAGCACCTACTACGGAGTGGCGGTTCAGTGTGATACAATATGAACAAACATGACCCCATACCACATTTTCGACATAATTAAATGTTAATGAAATCATGTGGAAGAACGTTGGCCGAATTGAACTGTATTGATACCCATATTGAATTTTAGCTTTAAAATATTACATTGAAGGTCAAGCACATTTACCAGAGCAGCGGCCCGGTATGATGGAAACGCATTAAGTTGGTGTGGACATCTTTACTTTACATCTTATCGGTACAGTTTTTTCATATGTTATATTTGAACATTTGTGTCCATGCGTTAATCCCTTATTGTTGAGTATTTATTTTTCAACGTCCTAATAATACTTATTATTGACACAATGTGGATAATGTTTGTTTGTTGTTTTGGTTTGACAAGAGTTTGTTTGTCTGTTATGTTGTTTCGTTTAATGCAATTTTCAACTTTATTTCAGTTATATTATGACGACTTTTCACTTATTCATGATCCATGGGTAAACACACCAGTATTAGACTAGGAAATTTGCATTGTCAAGGGGAACTCCACCATGACTACAGTGCCGGGACTGCATGGGGATCGAACCCGGGACGCCCGGTTCCAAATTCCCCGAGGCTAACCACTCGACCACGGCGGATTCATTTGGTTTGACAAACGAGCACCACCATGGAAAAAGGCACACGTATATCGTTGTGACTAGTGTATATCCAGGTAAGCCCTGTATACTTTGTATACTTTGATCAAGATACACATTGCTCACATATTACTCAACATATTACAGGTCAGCCCTGTATACTCTGTATACTTTGATCAAAATACACATTGCTCACATATTACTCAACATATTACAGGTCAGCCCTGTATACTTTGTATACTTTGATCAAAATACACATTGCTCACATATTACTCAACATATTACAGGTCAGCCCTGTATACTCTGTATACTTTGATCAAGATACACATTGCTCACATATTACTTAACATATTACAGTTCAGCCCTGTATACTTTGTATACTTTGATCAAGATACACATTGCTCACATATTACTCAACATATTACAGGTCAGCCCTGTATACTCTGTATACTTTGATCAAAATACACATTGCTCACATATTACTCAACATATTACAGGTCAGCCCTGTATACTCTGTATACTTTGATCAAAATACACATTGCTCACATATTACTCAATATATTACAGTTCAGCCCTGTATACTCTGTATACTTTGATCAAGACATACATTGCTCGCATATTACTTAACATATAACAGTTCAGCCCCGTATACTCTGTCTACTTTGATCAAAATACACATTGCTCACATAATACTCACCATATTTCAGGTCAGCCCTGTATAATCTGCATACTTTGATCAAGATACACATTGCTCACATATTACTTAACATATTACAGTTCAGCTCTGTATAATCTGTATACTTTAATCAAAATACACATTGCTCAAATATTACTCAACATATTTTAGGTCAGCCCTGTATACTCTGTATACTTTGATCAAAATACACATTGCTCACATATTACTCAACATATTACAGGTCCGCCATATATACTTTGTACACTTTAATCAATAAACACATTGCTCATATATTACTCAACATATTATGCATACGCATTTTGAAGCAATTTACAGTAGACAAGCCCACGAACACAACCGATTACCAACGACCCGATACGGAAATCAACGAAGAGCACTTTAGGGAGGTTAAAAACAAGTATAATTAAAAGCGAAATATATTCCAAATTCCAATGCCATTAGAGTCCGTCTGTGGTGAAGGTACACATTGGCATTCATAAACAGTGCAGATTCAGATCCGCCTGTACAGAATCAGAATCAGAATATATGCAAGGCAACAGTAGCTTCTAAAATGCTTTTGTAGGTTATATGTCAAAATATCTCGATCTGCACAAAAGACAAAGGTCTATCAAATATAATATATAGGTTTCCATTTGACATTTGTAAAAGAATATAAAATTGCAACACAATTTTCAGGTTCACCAGAATATCAGTTACTATAGGTACGGGATCCTCCAGTATGCATGTAGCTGTATTCCCATGGCGAATTCACAACTTTTCGACGCCCATCAATCCAAATGTATCTACATGATTTGGAATTCTTCGAACAGGAAATGTTTATGACGGTCCAGACAAGAGGTCACTTAGAAACAACAGATGTTCCACTTGAATAAATAAGCAGTTCACAAAGAAAACCAACATTATGGACTCTGCGTAATGTATGGCGGACTGTGCAAGCTAATCAGGGCCGACACATTCCTTCTCAGGGGGATAGAGTTATAGCGTAATGGGGAAAATCCACAGGAGGCGAAAAGTGTCTGTCCGGGTCAATCTGTGTGGCATGCTTAGGTTGATCCGGGTCGATACTTTACGCACAATGTTGGTTTTATCGTGGAATGGCTCTTACTAGCCCTTGCCTCAGGGAATGTGCGACAAATGTATACATGTACGAATGAACACTTATGTAGAAATGTATTATGAATTTAGTAAACATCATCGATCATTCAAATAAGTCGATACCTCGAAGTAATTTATCGATTCTTTTCGACTTCGAGTTATCGCGAGGTCAGCTTTGCTTTAAATTGACATATAATTGTCTGCTATTCGCTATATCGAACATTACAATAACAACGCTGTGGGGACCTGCATGCGAACCCACTATCTGTCTTATTTTGTCAAATGATATTGACGCATTGGCCCTTACAACGAATCTGCATAGAATATTTAGCTCATTGGTGAAAGACAAATGACTCTTAACAAAATGTCTTTTTTCAACCATTATAAATAATGAACAACCATATCGGGGATCGGTAAGTGTTTCAAGGGCTTTCGAGTGTTTTCAGTGAAAACATCTGCTTGTACTCATATAGTGTTAAGAACGTTCTTATTGACTAACACAAAATGTCCTAACAAAAAGTATTGTAAGGTTGACGGTCACGATCTCCCTTCAACCTATGTTGTTATGTTACGCTTTTAGAGTCAAAAGTTTCAACCATGCTTAATAAGGGAGTCTTGATTCCTTTTATATTTATAAAGGTTTAGTAAAAACAGAGACGGACATGTCTATAAGAGGGATAAGTAACCAGATTGTGTCCTAAAATATCAACCCTTCCCAGCATTTGTCGAAGGTTTAACTAAAAAATATAGAATATATGGCAATAGTAAGGATATTTTCTTGAAATGCAAACATTTTTCTAATGCAATTGATCAAACAAAACTTATGAAAACATAACACTTTTTATGGCGGTTGATTTGACAACCGCCAGAGAGACATCGAAAACAACAACAGCACACGAATTTTACATAGGCAGTTTTCGGCAATGCGTTTAAGATTATGCAATACTGCAAACCAAATAACAGCTACATATATTTAAATATTTTTACAGAGACTTGGTAACCAATAATATTATTAGTGCTGTTTTGGTACTAGATCTACTTAGATATGAGGAAATTCGGACTAACATTGAGTTAATCAAAGCACTGAAGTGCTGACGGGCTTGGGGCTGCAGAACGGTTGGAGGAGAAGGGAAATTGTGAAAGAAAATAACAACTGAAGCTTTTTGGTTTATTGATAAGAAGTTTAAAGATCATATCCAAAATAGTCAATATTATGAAACAATTTGAAAACAGGAGGACCTTGTTGGCACTTTATCGCTCACCTGAGTACAAGAACTCACAAGTATACACATTTAAGACATGAAGAATAAAAAAAAAAGTTGACAGCAGATTTAAGCAGAATATTTTGACGTTTCTGCCTTATTTTATTGAGAAATATGTCAATGTTAAATCAACTTCCATCAAGTAGAAATAATTTTCTAAACCATGTACTAGACAGGGAGACTGGCATGACCTGAATTCGAACTTGGCCTAGATATTATGAAGATAAATATTTTGACCAAAGTTTTAAAAATGTGGCTTCTACAGTGTTCACAAGATTTTCCTTCAATTTGGCACGTGTTTTTGAACAGACATAACCAATATTCGAACTTGGCCTACATGTACATATCATCAAGACAAACATTCTGAACAGTTTCAACTCAAGAGTGTTTTTGGTGCATTGGTGACTGAAGAGGAGAGGCATGGTCTTATTCGCTTCACTGCCACTCTCCCTCTCTTGTAGTTTCTGTCCTCTCCTTCTTCTTCTTCAGTCCTCCCTTTTTTCCTAGAGCAGCTTGTAGTACTGTTACTTTGACACTTTTGTGATAAACTGTGTGTTAAATTGTTACCTTCTGTAGTTAGCGACTCGATAATCTGATGAATGATGCGATGAGCCTGCTTTTATAACCTGCGAACCACAGTGTCTGCCCAATTTCGTGCTCTGAGCGGCAAATTTGGCGCGGCGCTTACCCAATATGTGTGATGCCCGGCCAAACTTCGGCCAGGCATCAA
The DNA here is from genome assembly GCA_031761405.1 of Serripes groenlandicus. Classification (NCBI taxonomy): domain Eukaryota; kingdom Metazoa; phylum Mollusca; class Bivalvia; order Cardiida; family Cardiidae; genus Serripes; species Serripes groenlandicus. Next base: position 15,139,228 of record JASEVX010000002.1, read on the forward strand.
CCGATTAAGGTGCGATCAGCTTGCGATGAAGTTTTAAGTCCGAGTTCGATGACTCGATGCCCGCTAATAGTCCCGAAAATGTCTAGAAATTCGCCGCAAAACGCTGGCAAACCTATCGCAAGGTAATTGTGACTGGGGTTCAAATGATATTAGGTAGGCTACATTTTTAATTTATAAATTGCTTTTGATAAAACAATATAAATCTGCAGCAGAGTACTTTTGAAAACATAAATGTTGGCATCTATATATGATCTTCAGTCGGACTTGACGTCCTTAATCAAGTCGTCAATGGTTGACTGGTTGGTAAGATAAGGGTGATACACCACCCAATTTATTCCCCAAGCTTTCGATTTACACCTGGCGTGTACCGTCCGATGTAAGGTCTTACCTTATAACGTTTACCGACTCGTCGATAAGTGCTATATCAACTGGCGGTAACTGTACGAATGTCGTAGTAGCCCGCTGCTGAAGTGAGGTAAATCGTTTGATGAATTCCCGGAGCATATGATCCAACATGGGATAGTTATAAAAGGTTTATAATATTCCTCCGGGACAGATTCACGAATAGCCACAGCTTCCTGGCACACCTGTAGTTTAAGTACTGGTGAAATGTTCATGACTGGAAACGGACTTGACATAAATCCGTGTATTAATTTTCTAAAGTTTATATATTAAAAAAATAAATAAATAAATTGCATAAAACATTCATTTATCGGCGCACGGGCCCTACGGGCTACCGGTAAATCCGCCACTGCATTTGTCTCTCGACTTCTTTGTACTTTTTCATCGGCAGAATACCCTCGCTACCGCTGGTCATTCAATAAATGCCCTGTTGGAAGAATGGGAAAATAGTCCAATGAAGAGGAACAATACACTGATAAACTCCATGCACAGAAGGTTTAGAGCTATAACAGGGGTGCAATACCAAATACCTGGGACGTTTCAGATACTGAGAAATAAGTTCCGATTTTGTTCAGATTTCTCAATGGGAAAAGTTCTTTATACTCAAATAAAAAATGTAGATACAATGTATGGCTGTATTTTGAATCAACATAAACATGTTTATGCGACTCTTTATCACTTCCGTAAACTTTGCACAATGATTGTATCATATATCAAACTGTAATTATAGATCGAATACCAACGCAATCAGGCACACACTTATAAAGATATCTTGCAAGATTCAACCTCTTTCTCAATGTTGATGTTACAGTTTAATGTTTAATACTTGAAATAAAACCAACAGGTATCTTGTCATAAGCCTATTGTGTTTAATCCAAAACCTTTCGTCGTCTGTTTTATTTAGGATTGTGAATCTCTTGACTTTTAGGGTAGGCTTTTCGATGGATTCATTGATTGGGGAATAAGACCGTTTTCAAGGATATTTCAGTCATATCACGGCGACCAGTTCACCTAACGTGTGTTACCAGGCCTTCTGGCACACGTACTCTACACACCATTCTTCCCATATAGACTATTTATGTCACCTACCGTGTGTTACCAGGCCTTCTCGCACAAGTACACTACACACCATTCTTCCCATATAGACTATGTATGTCACCTAACGTGTGTTACCAGGCCTTCTCACACAAGTACTCTACACACCATTATTCCCATGTAGACTATTTATGTCACCTAACGTGTGTTACCAGGCCTTCTTGCACAAGTACTCTACACACCATTCTTCCCATATATACTATTTATGTCACCTAACGTGTGTAACCAGGTCTTCTTGCAGAAGTACTCCACACACCATTCGTCCCATATAGACTATTTATGTCACATAACGTGTGTTACCAGGCCTTCTTGCACACGTACTCTACACACCGTTCTTCCCATATAGACTATTTATGTCACATAACGTGTGTTACCAGGCCTTCTTGCACACGTACTCTACACACCATTCTTCCCATATAGACTATTTATGTCACATAACGTGTGTTACCAGACCTTCTCACACAAGTACTCTACACACCATTCCTCCCATATATACTATTTATGTAACCTAACGTGTGTTACCAGGCCTTCTCGCACAAGTACTCTACACACCATTCTTCCCATATAGACTATTTATGTCACCTAACGTGTGTTACCAGGCCTTCTCGCACAAGTACTCTACACACCATTCCTCCCATACATACTATTTATGTCACCTAACGTGTGGTACCAGGCCTTCTCACACACGTACTCTACACACCATTCTTCCCATATAGACTATTTATGTCACCTAACGTGTGTTACCAGGCATTCTTGCACAAGTACTCTACACACCATTCCTCCCATACAGACTATTTATGTCACCTAACGTGTGTCACCAGGCCTTCTTGCACAAGTACTCTACACACCATTCCTCCCATATAAACTATTTGTGTCACCTAACGTGTGTTACCAGGCCTTCTCGCACAAGTACTCTACATACCATTCTTCTCATATAGACTATTAATGTTACCTAACGTGTGTTACCAGGCCTTCTCACACACGTACTCTACACACCATTCTTCCCATATAGACTATTTATGTCACCTAACGTGTGTTACCAGGCCTTCTCGCACAAGTACTCTACACACCATTCTTCTCATATAGACTATTTATGTCACCTAACGTGTGTTACCAAGCCTTCTTGCACAAGTACTCTACACACCATTCTTCCCATATAGACTATTTATGTCACCTAACGTGTGTTATCAGGCCTTCTGGCACACGTACTCTACACACCATTCTTCCCATACAGACTATTTATGTCACCTAACGTGTGTTACCAGGCCTTCTTGCACAAGTACTCTACACACCATTCTTCTCATATAGACTATTTCTGTCACCTAACGTGTGTTACCAGGCCTTCTGGCACAAATACTCTACACACCATTCTTCCCATACAGACTATTTCTGTCATCTAACGTGTGTTACCAGGCCTTCTTGCACAAGTACTCTACACACCATTCTTCCGATACAGACTATTTATGTCACCTAACGTGTGTTACCAAGCCTTCTGGCACAAGTACTCTACACACCATTCTTCCCATACAGACTATTTATGTCACCTAACGTGTGTTACTACGCCTTCTCACACAAGTACTCTACACACCATTCTTCCCATACAGACTATTTAGCCTATTGGTGAAAGACGAATGACACTAGTCGCAATTAATTCTGTCAATCATCGGAAAAAATGAAGGCAGTTTTTAGGGTGTCCTAAAAGTTTTTTCTAAATGTTCTTCACTCCATTGGGCTTAGGGGGTCGTACGGTCGAATCCCGGCTTGGTCATCCCATTCTTTCCGATGATTGAAAACAGTCGTTATGCCTAGCAGAATTCTTTCTTCACCAATTGGCAAAATAGTATTTTTTTTAAAAATGTCAAGGCCTACAACGAGGTAAACATTGCAAGATCTTTTACATAATCGCCACTAATGTGCCTTCGGCGCTTTGATTGACAATGTTCTATCCTATTGCATAATGTCAGTCTATTTTTTTGTATGGCAAAATTGTTAAAATTCTAAAATCCCAATACCTGGGTGTTTTAAACTAGTCATTATTCAAATTAAATATACGTTTCAGTTTTTGGGTGTATCTGTTGCTTTAGTATAGGATTACGATTTCAGAATATGTACGTTTTGTAAATGTGGCACATGTAACTTCAAAGGGTTTTTTGTTACAAAATGTAGAATTTTGAATTATTTTGTTTCTCCACGTAATATTGTAATCAAATAACTAGTAACTGGTGTACAAGGTGAGCTGATAAAAAACATAGAAATGACAAGTGAGACATGTTTAGTTAAATAAACAGCCAACTCTATTTTTACTATGAGATAAATAGTATACAGTAAAACCCTTTCCCTCACACAGACGCTCTCTGACGCATCTGCAACAGACAACTTTTAAAAGCAATGCGACCAAAGGACAAACTT
>JASEVX010000002.1:15148133-15192185 GCA_031761405.1 Serripes groenlandicus
CATACTTTCCGGCACTCTCCGTAATTATTTATCCGGAAAATACCGAGTCAGACAGATAGATATTAACATTTACACCGTTTACTCAATTTCAAAAAAAGCGCTTGAATAATTTATAAATAGATGTTTACACGTACACATGTTCTGAATACACGAGGGGCAGAATGTCGTAGTATGCATTGAAATCCGCTCTAGACGAGATTGGTCTGTTCATTCGGCATGATTTGCAGTCTGATCAAAATCTAAAATCTAAAGTCTGAATATTACTAGTCCAATAATATATGACCTCTCACAAGCTCAAGTGCTTGTCAACGGATTCTTATGTTATAGGACTAGAATATTACATGTACTTAAATATGCTTATTAGAAGCTTCAGTCAACTTGTGAGGATTATGATAAGACAGAGCAAATATGCAGGCTGATTTGAACCTACACTGTTCAGAAAAAATCGAAGTTATGCCTTTTCCCAAAGACAAAATCAAATATATCATGTAAATCATTTTTCAAGTTATTTCTCTTATTTCCAGAAGCTGCTGAGGAATTTAAGATGACGTTATGGCAAAACTATAGAAAATCTTAATGAATGAAAGAATAATTATTAAAGAGGGGTTGGTTGAACGCATTGTGACAACTGGAGAAATTTCTCAAGATGATCAATTTATCCCATTGCCATACTGATTTCAAGAGTTGTCTGCTTTAGGAATCAGAGATCGTCTGCATAGACGACATTCTGCATCTCGTCTATTTAGAAAAGTGTACACTCTCATAAAGATTGTTCCACAAGGCCTTTATAAAATGGATTAGACGGTGTAAATGTTCAAACCTATCTGTCATGCTCGGTAATTTCCGGAAATAATTCCGGAAATAATTCCGGAGAGTGCCGGAAAGTATGATCATCCCCAATGTAAATGCACTGCGTATAAAGTTTAAACCACCGCATACAAAGTTTAAACCACCGCATAAAATCAAAGTACCACCACACGTATTGAAAAATAGACTGCATATAATGTTGTTTGTATTGCATATGACGTTGTTTGCACACTATATAATGGTTATTCTACTGTATCTTCATACTTGTGGACTTCATATTATTAAATAACCACGATATATTATACAAAATGCACTGCATATCATGCAAAATGTACCACGTCAAATGCAATATGTACCTCGTATACACATGAAAATGTACTGCGTATAATACAATACAACATAGTAAAACAGTAAAGGCGTTCCATACAATGCTATTAATCGTCATACACGCAATGCTATTCATCGTCATGCACGCGATGCTATTCATCTTCATACAAGCAATGCTATTTATCGTCATAAACAAAATACTTATCGGCATACACTCATTGCTATTCATCGTCATACACACAATGCTATTTATCGTCATAAACAAAATACTTATCGGCATACACTCATTGCTATTCATCGTCATACACACAATGCTATTTATCGTCATAAACAAAATACTTATCGGCATACACTCATTGCTATTCATCGTCATAAACACATTGCTATTCATCGTCATACTCGCATTTCTATTCATCGTCATACATACACAATACCAATCGTCATACAAGCATTGCTATTCGTCGTCATACACTCAAATGATATTCATCGTCATACTCGCATTTCTATTCATCGTCATACTCGCATTTCTATTCATCGTCATACTCGCATTTCTATTCATCGTCATACATACACAATACCAATCGTCATACAAGCATTGCTATTCGTCATCATACACACAATGCTATTCATCGTCATACACACAATGCTATTCATCGTCATACACACAATGCTAATCATCGTCATACACGCATTGCTATTCATCGCCATACATACACTGCTATTCATCGTCATACACACAATGCTATTCATTGTCATACACACAATACCTATCGTCATACACGCATTGCTATTCATCGTCAAACCCATTATACACAGCATAATGAACATCATCATATCCAATAGCATACACACAATGCTTTTCATCGTGAAACACACAATGCTATTCATTGTCATACACACAATGCTAATCATCGTCATACACGCATTGCTATTCATCGTCATATATACACTGCTATTCATCGTCATACACACAATGCTATTCATTGTCATACACACAATACCTATCGTCATACACGCATTGTTATTCATCGTCAAACCCATTATACACAGCATAATGAACATCATCATATCCAATAGCATACACACAATGCTTTTCATCGTGAAACACACACTATCTATCGTCATCGTTATACACGCATTGCTAAACATCGGCATACACATCATACACGTCTTCATGAACATAAGCATACCCAATATCATACACACAATGCTAAACATCGTCAAACACACAATCCAATCAGCATACACACAATGCTATTTATCGGCATTCATGAACAACATATCCATCATCATGCATGTACTGGTAACAAATCATAATTTAAACCCAATCAATTGAAATTGTTTTAAAAAATATTCATTGTTCTAAAATATGACAACTCTATCGGAATTGATTTGATTGGTTAATTATTCATATGGCGAGCAGAGATACCAACAAATACAATTGGCAGTTGCTCGATACATTCTTATAACAACACCAAAATATATACCAAACCCAAACAAGAAGAATGTTGATGCAAAGCATTAAAGACGCCGCGCATGCTTTTGAAGGATGACTTAAAGGTAGCAGATGTAGTTCAGCACATTTAAATAACAGACAAGCAGACAGGATGTAAATATTTTAAAACAAGAAGGCCAAATGTCCCTTTATTTCAAACAAGAAGGCCAAGATGTGCCTATATTGGTACCATAGCCTATATAAAAAGATTAACAAGAGCAGAAAGGGTCAATTAAACGTTTCTACATGCTACGATCTATGTGATATTCAGCATGTGAAGTTTAGTCGTGAAATTACAAGTTAAGTCCTAAAACCATTTGGTTTACGGTTTGCTTAACATTCACTGCAGCTATAATGTGTCATACAAGCTGAAGTTTCTACAGACAGTTTTACCAATAAACTGTTTTAAATCCTCTAACTAGATCCATTAGATACAAAACAAATAGGTGCTTAAATATTAACATACATTAAGGTGTATTGCCTCTAGTTATAAGTTAAGTGTGACACAAGCTTGGGAAGGAGAGGTGGAAGTTTATTCTCCTTCCACTTTAGGAGAAGTATGCTAGCAAAAAAGGAAGTATATAAACAAAAAATACTAAGTAATAAAAAAGAAAAGAAAGGTATGTATGATCAATATGTATGTATGAAAGTTCACATGTATAGTCAACATATAGCAATAATTATTCAGTCTGTTTTGTTTGTAATGTCACTTTAATCGTTTTGAACATGCCAGTAGAAAACTGAAAAATAACAAAAGAAAATGGTCAAGTCACTTCCCTAAGAGCAAAGAGCAAAGACCAGTTGGTACGAATCGTTCATCTCGAACAAAACATGAAAAACCGGGTACGAATCCAATGAATTCTAGAAATTGGATGAAATCGTGAATACAGCGAAGTATTCATAGCGAAAGGAATCAGAGACAACTTAAGTACTCTATGGGAACCGATGCCGTCTATTAAATAAGAATGACCAAAATCGTCAATCGATGACATGGTGCATTTACAAATAATAGAGCGGGTCACGTTACGGCCATGCGTAGTGCATAGTTGGGTTAACGTCGTTTTTACAGTTTTTAGCGTTATACTGTAATATGTAGTAATTAAAATGAATCATCAATCATTTTTTAAAGATAACCCATTTATTTAAAAATCTCAATATCGTAAATAGGCAAACACATCGCCAGAAACTTTTTACATAGCTTTGATGAATGGGGTCGTAAATCAAACTATAAACAATGAGTAGCCTAGGCAATTAGGGGAAAGTCATTAAATACCAATTACATGTGTCTAAAGTTTTGTAATAAAGGTAGGAGACATACGTATTTTGTATCTTGCTGTTTCTTAAATCATTTTATACAATTTATTTATTCATAAATGTTGTTTTTTTCTAACATATAACAGAGGTTTTTTTAACAATAATAATGTTGGTTGCTCCCTTTTCGATTGCGTCACCCATGGTACAAAATTAAAACAAATCCCATACTGATGCCGGGCTTCCATGCGGCGTCAATAATTCCAATCACTTTAGATTCGGGCTTCATTTATCTGAGACATTGTAATGGTATGAATATCACACATGACAAACTTCAATGTCGGAAGTAACATTTAAATAAAAATGTACGCAAAATTCATATTTTAATTAATGTTCAGAAATAACAACGACAAATTGATTTTCGACATTTCCTACAGTAAACTCGCAAAAGGGACACACAAATTGCGTCGTAATTAATTAATATGTGTACTTAATTATTTATTGAGAAAAGCAAGCAAGTGATTAAATCACATCAAAACAGTGCAGCGGCAGTTCTGAGTGCTCGTATGAGTTATCATAACTGCTGTTACACTGTTTTGATGAACTGATGCACTCGTGCAAATGGCTGGAATGAAACGACATATTCGAGATATCCAGTAAGAGTAATCGACTTATCACGAGTCAACTGTTTCTATAAGCATCACCACGCACCAAGCAACACTTAGGATACCTTCTCAATATAACCCAATCTTAGTCCCAGTTACATTAAGTAAATCATTGTAAAAAAATGGACATCAAGGTAACCTGATTACCAAATACAGACGTAATTTGACGCATCAAAAGGTTATTGAAACATAATACGACACATTTACCAACAATGAAGAACCAGATCATACTGCGCGTGTACGTATGCTTGTCTGGTTATACACAAGTTGCAAATGCCTTTAAATGCAAAAGTGAACGGTTTGTGTGATCTCTTTAAACATTTAGACCACTTTACTTGAACATAAGTATCTTCGTGAATATTCGTTGGAAAGTGTATAAAGCTGAAGTTGATCAAACAAACGTTCACAAGGAACTGTGTCTATCCATGTTTGATTTCAATGAATGATCTATTCAAGTATCTGCGATCATTTGATTTTCACAACAGATAATGTATAATTCAAGTATTGAATGACTGAAAAGAACCATAAGGAAGCAAGGTTTCCTCATACTATGTGTGAGTGAGCAGATCGCTTTTTAAAGATCTGTGAATACGAGCAGCGCACCAATCAGATGACATTTTTCTCGAGATGAATCAAGTCTCATCAGGCTTTTCACTTTTCGTCAATAAGTGACAGAGGATTTTAGTAGTTAACAATTGTTTTCCTCAAAATAGATATGTTTATGACGAGCAGACATATTTGTTCTACAGTTGTCATAAGTAAGTTGTTGGTTGAGATAGCTCATCGGTAACGAAGAGCAGACATATTTGTTCTACACATGGCATAAGTAAGTTGTTGGTTGAGATAGCTCATCGGTAACGAAGAGCAGACATATTTGTTCTACACATGGCATAAGTTAGTTGTTGGTTGAGATAGCTCATCGGTAACGAAGAGCAGACATATTTGTTCTACACTTGTCATAAGTAAGTTGTTGGTTGAGATAGCTCATCGGTAACGAAGAGCAGACTTATTTGTTCTACACTTGTCATAAGTTAGTTGTTGGTGAGATAGCTCATCGGTATCGAAGAGCAGACATATTTGTTCTACACATGTCATAAGTTAGTTGTTGGTGAGATAGCTCATCGGTAACAAAGAGCAGACATATTTGTTCTACACTTGTCATAAGTAAGTTGTTGGTTGAGATAGCTCATCGGTAACGAAGAGCAGACATATTTGTTCTACAGTTGTCATAAGTAAGTTGTTGGTTGAGATAGCTCATCGGTAACGAAGAGCAGACATATTTGTTCTACACATGTCATAAGTTAGTTGTTGGTGAGATAGCTCATCGGTAACGAAGAGCGGACATATTTGTTCTACAGTTGTCATAAGTAAGTTGTTGGTTGAGATAGCTCATCGGTAACGAAGAGCAGACATATTTGTTCTACACATGTCATAAGTGAGTTGCTGGTGAGATAGCTCATCGGTAACGAAGAGCAGACATATTTGTTCTACACTTGTCATAAGTAAGTTGTTGGTTGAGATAGCTCATCGGTAACGAAGCTCAAATGCCAGCTCGGCCATTCTTTTTCCCCGATGATTTGAGAAAAGCATATTTTCTTTCTAAACTTTGTCCTTCAACGATTTCATTTAAACGATATGTAAAGTAGGTCCTTAGACAAAGTTCAGATTTAAGAGTCACGTCGCAAAACAACAACGCAATATGAAGATTCAGAACACTTAAAGCACTTATAAAAGTTACAAACATGTCTTGGCAATCTCACTGTTTTCAATCTACAACGGAAGACGGAGGCTTTGAAATATCCTTTGATATTTGCAATCTCACTGTTTACAATCTACAACGGAAGACGAAGGTCTCGTACACGTTGGTTACGGTTTTGAATTATACTTCTTACCATTACACAAATTGATTCCATACCCGTCGCCTAGCTGTAGCATAACAAAGAAGGAGCATGTTGATTTGTCAAGTTGGACATCCCCGTCTACCATTGTAGATTGAAAACAGTGAACTGAAGTATTAACACATGCCTTATTATGAATCGGGGCCTTTGACCTTTCCACTTCATTAAACCCGGAAAGTATTAGTAAACGCTCAAGTATGATGTTAACAAAAACAATGGAAAAGATAATTACAAAACTTATCAACATATCAACGTTCAATGAGACGACCCTTCATTTATACTATTAGATAACCTTTCCCACAAACGACAAGTCAGCATCAGACGACTCATTGAGACAAACATATTAACCTTCTCTATAAATGAAACTATATTGAACATTCTGTTGCAAAATGAAAAATAGTTCATTATGAACAAAATCTCTTTTTTCCCACTGTCATTACAACAAAAGTAAGTTTCAGGTGCGTCAACATCATGGAAATGGTTAAAGAAAGAAAGAAACAAACATCGCATGTATTTCTTGGTAATATCCATACAGTATCCACCTATTTGCGAGAACAGTGGTCCGCATGATCCTAGAGATCAGACCCTGTCTCTCCCCCATTAAACAGTGCTTAGTGATTCCATCTAAATATGACCTTAAGGCAATGGATATGAGGGTAGATCCAGACCAGCATGTACATTCACACAGTCTGATCTGGTTCTACACTGATCGCCAATGAGTCCTAATAATACTGTTTTATTAAAATTCTAGCAAAGACTGTCCGTTTGAATGAGAGAATATATTTATTTATCTTAACTTGTAACAATTAGACTAAGGTTGGTTTGCCTAAATCCCCAGTCATTTGTATAACTGACACACGCCTATTGTAGATGATTATTCAATTAGTGGAGTAACATGTCAAGTTCTTTGACAGGACCAGTATAACATCTCCTGTAAGTTGAAAAGCAGTCAGGTGCTTGGAAAGTCTATAATGTGGAAAGCTACGAATATGTGAACTGACTACCGTGATATGACGGAAAATTGTTGAAAACAGCCTTACACTCAAGCAATCAATTCCATAAGTTGGTCAGGGTAAACAGGATGATAGAAATATGTATAAGTGTAAAGATTTGTTGTCTTATGGTCCGAATGGGTTATTTGTTCCGCCATATTTCTTTCGTATATCATACCTTAAACTTAAAACGCACATGCATCATGACTGTGACTTTAATCGGTGCATATTTAACAGCATAATAACTCCTTTAACACTAAAAAAGGTCCGTTACCTTGCACGTGGAAATGAAAATATATGCAGTGTTCATGCGAAAATGAAATAACTTCAATGAGATGCATGGTAAGTCTGTTTGTTCTTTAAGACAGTTACAAAGCTGTTAACATTTCAGTAATTTTCGTTTATAGGTTTGCCTGATTTCGAAACATTTCTATCTTTGTCATATGTATTGACAAATATCTTATCGCTTTGCAAATATATTCGTATGTCTGTATGATCGTTTAACACCCCTTGTTCATATAAGTATGCCGCGTACGTTTGTAACGTGATAGAGCCCCCAGTGAGTTGTTACTGTCGTGTTGTCGGTAGAAGTGCGTTATCAAGGCTACCATAGTTACAAGTGAGATTGAGCTTTAAACACAAGCTCCCCCCAAACAATTGGACTGATATCCACTAAACTTCACGGGAATGATACTTTGGTGGTACTCTTACAAACTGTTTAAATATTTAATATCATAACAAATGTCCTTTATTGATTAGTTTTATTTACAATGTCTACTCCTAGAAGTTTCATTCTCTCTCTTGATTAAATTTTCTTCGATATTAGCAATTACACATAACACAAATTATGCTACATAGCTATCACTCGGGTGATCGATTCATGGTCACGCTAGCCCTCTGTTTTGGAGATGCAATCATTAATAGATTGTATTATTAGATTGCATACTCTGAATTATAATGCATCAGTTGGTTAAGTACAGACACTAATATGATAATTTAAAAAGTATTATGTAGACCGAATGATATATTTGGAATTTGGGTCAATTAATTTTAACAACACCAACAAGAATTTATGATCTTTGAAATACTTCATCCTGGACTGATGCATCATTACTTGTTTGTCATGGTGGGGATTTAGCTTTAGATAAATAGTTATATAAACACTTCGGTATCTCCTCTTAACCGATCACAATGCTACATTTAGTACTTTTAGTACTTTTAGTACTTTCTCTATCAATCACACAGACACACATACACTCTCTCGCCCTTACATACTCTCGTTCCCTAATGAGTTTGGTGCTTCAATTGGTAATGGATAATACCTTTAATTTTATTTAAAATGTATTGTTCCAATAACATCTCATTACTGTCCGATTCTAAAGAATAGAAAATAAATAGGATGATTATAACAAACTACTTGAATAGTGTGGAAAAATGGAATTTAACTGATTGGTTATTATACTAAGTACATGTATATAATCAATTAAATCTTATGGCAAGCGCAAGCTTTATAAAATAAGCTTAATTTGTTAGAGTGCTTTTGTTATTTCAGCATAACAACAGAAAGGGAAGTAACTTTTACCACACACTGGAAAGGAACGTTACGGATTAGGCGGGTTGTCACCCATGTCATGTATTGTTACTATGTATTAACCCATGGATTCGCGACGTCATCATTCGGACCACTGCACTTGAAAATTGATCTACACACGTTAACTCTTCCAGCGCCGATTTTCCTAAAGTAGACTATTCCATGCTCAGAATCGGGCGACTCCATTCTTCATGTTATATGAGTTACGGAATATTTAACTAAGATAGAAACAATGCTAATTTCAGGTGAGACAGCTCGTTACGAACTGATTGCTCTGAAGCTGGTATATTTGCAAACAATGAGGGTCATCAAGTAGGTTGTGGGTCCAAACGACGGCTCTGTCGTTCATTCTTTCCGAGTCATTGTCTTTCACCAATGCCGAGCCACAGTATGTCAGTCGGTAGCGATGCGGGCTGTCAATCCAGGGATTGTGAGTTCGAATCCCATCTCGGCCAACATTCTTTTCGTCGATTGAAAAACGTCACTGCAACAATCCGTCTTTCACCTATGTGGAAAAGTAGCCAATTGCTTGGAAATTATGTCATGTGGAGTACTGGTGTAATAAAGCCAGTAAACACGTGAGAAGGTGAACTGGCAGGCGTGATATGACTGAAAGTTTGTTGAAAACGGCGTTAAACCCCAATCAATCAATCAATATACAACCACTATTACGTAGGAAGAAGGTATGCAGTTGCCTAGGTATAATTGTGTGTTGGAGTACTGGTACGATAAAGCCAGGAAAAACATGTAACCTTCGATGTTTGTCTATTCATACTAAATCACTTCTGATGAGATACAGGAAGTGTAGTCACAATAGACTTAACAGACAAGTAACAGGATCGATTTATGTATAAGATAATGGTGGTTTACAGGCTTGTGACGTGCTAATTTCTGTTTCCTGTATTCTGGTCGGTATTTTCGTTTGAAATACGATATTGTCAGATTCACTGTTTACTTGATCGTCATCAGTCTGTCGTAGCAATATATATCTCATCTGGGCTTAATGGCATCTATTATCCGGGTACAAATAGAAATAACACGATAGGCCACCACAAACTCACCGAGAAAAACAGTTGACAACAATGACGTTATGAACCGAGGATAATGACGAAGTTGGAAAGCTCTACGATATGTTGAAATCTCGTCTAACAGGGGATTTCGGAATGCGACAAGCCAAAATGTAAGCTACGGCGTGACGTGGTTTACCGTGATGTAGAATCTTTAATGTTGTGTCTTGGGCCGAATTTGTACACAATTGGAGACAATAAGGGATTGTAAGCCACCAGGTTAGCTCAGTCGGTAAAGTACCAGCCCTGAAAGCGAGAAGTCCCGGATTCGAGATTTAGTTGTTCTCCCCCTGTGACACAGTTAATACGAGAAATTCGCTTTTTCTCTCCTTATTATAGCATGCGTGAATTGCCGAGAACAATATTTGAATATTGAATACAAGACATTGACATTGCAGTTCAAGATCAACTCCGCCTCTAAGGCGTGGTCCTAAATTCATTTTTTTTTCGATTTAAGAAAATGTAAGACATTTAGGAATCCACTTATAAACAAGTTTCAAGTATACATTGGCAGGGAATAGCGATTTGAGGTCATTACATGTATACATCTGTGTACAGTGAAGATTTGGGCGAACTTGTACATTCGTTCAGTCTCACAGGAATCTTCACTTTCCATATAAATGTAATATAGTCCTCAACGCTTCTTTTGATATAAACACTAGAACTGTAGCCCCGAAATAACGCCAAAATACCTTGTTATGGTCCCGTTAAAGAGCATCATTAACTATTCCCACATACAGACGCCTTCAGACGCCTCTGCAGCAGACGGCCCTTCAAAACACTGTGAAAAGGTGAAATTGCTCATATAATGAACCATTTCTCCTTTTGTCACAATGTTTTCAATTGTATTCAATTGTTAAAGATTAGTTTGTAGAGATTTTCCGTTTTTTTGTCAAGATGATTACAAAGCCGTCTGCTGCAGAATTGCTGTTTTCGGGAAATGATTATGACATTAGTTTGCTTGACCCGGCTCAAATTGTTTGTGTGTCTATATTCACGCAAATTTGGAGATTTAAAAATATTCGCGTAATCATTAAGATTCATGAGCTCTTATGACAATAGTTTATAGAATCTAGGGAGACTACTGTAACTATATTTTGGATATATTTGAGCCTTTATTAAAGCAGTAAGCTCCTTTTTTCGTTCTCCAATTTGGATGTACAATTACTCTCTGGTTATTCATTGTGTATTAGTTCAAAGTATACCAAATACATGCTGACTGATCTACAGTACATAGCCTGTGAAGAACACTAATCTGTCCTGTGATTTAGGGTCCTAATGCATTTGCTTATTGAAAGGACTCTTACGTCAACATATCTTTACAATATCCCGTTACGGTTGTATTCCAGTGGCGGGGTAGTTCAGTGCTAAACTGTCAATCTGATATCTGGGGATAAAATCCCGGTCAACATATGGAATGCGTCTGGTAATTTTGTTTTTTTTATTCATTCTCCGTAACGGGGCCATATAAAGGTACATTGGCGGAAAAGAAGTGGTGTAAAACTTCTAGATTTAAGCACAAAGTTGCATCGCTGATTTAATTACATGTACGAGGACAGTGAAGGCTCTGGTTAGACTGTGTGGATTAACAGGTTCATCTTATTCTTTACTGTACGCAGATGCATTAAGATGCCGAATTGACTCATTATGTTAATATGCCCAACCAAACTAAACCGACTCGGTATTCGGCGACTTTCTTTTGTCACACAGGTTTTTGTTTACTCACGCTGAACTCACTCTCCTATATAAAGGAACAATTCCACAAACAATCGCCTGTTGATTTGGGGGGTATAGCATGTATTGACTCTGAGTAATGGCGCCCTATACAGGTACATTAGCGTACAACTAGTACATGTATAACAAAACTTCTATAGTTTTGCGAAAGTTAACATCGAGGGTTTTATTACGTATACACATACAGTGTATTTGATGTCAGGAGCAATGGACCCGTTGTTCTGGTTAATTATCCAGAACACGCCATGATATAACTGAAACATTGTTAAAATCGGATAAAACACAATACAAACGAAACAAACAAGTACAAATTACTTTCATATTGCAGGCACCACTCTCGCTTATTAAATCCTTAATCGAGCGCCTGAAGGTCCATCTTAACAAGACTGTCATAACGATCGTAGACATTCCTTGTGGATATTTCTTCTGGACGAGGGAGCTTGTAGGAAAGCGACCAGACGTACCGTACCGTACACCAGTATATATATTGTCACAACCCTCATTGACAGACACAGGAACAATTACGGACTTTGGAAAAATGCACGGTTTAGGCATATGGACAATGTTAAATATACCCTGAACGAGTCATACGACATCGTGTTCTCCAGAGATATGTTACAGCATTTGATTACTGCCGATGCATTGTGAGTAGGTTGAATTGTTTGTATTACTACATGCAGCACATGCGTGTTCCTATAACTAGCCTCTCTATATGGTATTACTACATGTAACTTAGGCGAGTTCCTATAAATAGCCTCTCTATATGGTTTGACTACATGTAGCACAGGCTTGTTCCTATAAGTAGCCTCTCTATATGGTATTACTACATGTAACTTAGGCGAGTTCCTATAAATAGCCTCTCTGTATGGTGTTACTACATGTAACACAGGCTTGTTCCTATAAGTAGCCTCTCTATATGGTATTACTACATGTAACCCAGCGTGTTCCTATACATAGCCTCTATATACGGTATTACTACATGTAGCACGGCGTGTTCCTATAAATAGCCTCTATATATGGTATTACTACATGTAGCACGGCGTGTTCCTATACATAGCCTCTCTATATAGTATTACTACATGTAGCATGTCGTGTTCCTATACATAGCCTCTCCATATGGTATTACTACATGTAGCACGGCGTGTTCCTATACATAGCCTCTATATATGGTATTAATACATGTAACACAGGCTTGTTCCTATACATAGCCTCTATATATGGTATTACTACATGTAGAACAGGCGTGTTCCTATAAATAACCTCTATATATGGTATTACTACATGTAGCACAGGCGTGTTCCTATAAATAGCCTCTATATATGGTATTACTACATGTAACACAGGCGTGTATCAATACATAGCCTCTCTATATTGTATTATTACATGTAGCATGGCGTGTTCCTATACATATATATAGCCTCTCCATATGGCATTACTACATGTAGCACGGCGTATTCCTATAAATTGCCTCTCTATATGGTTTTAAAAACTATAGTATATTATGAACCATTATGAGACACTATTTATAGAAACACGGTCCTGTGTTGTTTTTTCTCCCCCAAGTTGTCTCAAACGAAAGTATTACCGTTAATATTATTATAGAACAATATATTTAAAATATTTGTTTTTTGTTCACAAATTTTTCTCAATTAAAAAACTGTGAATTCTATGTTTCTAGCATTACTTATATCGTGTATTCTGCTTCCGCCGAGGAAGACATTACACATAGCAGTTATGTCCGGCCGTCTTAGGAATCACCTTGTATATTAGAACAATTGTCGAAAGCGGCATTTCACATCAAATCCGCCAGGGTTAGTGGTTATTATTTTAAGAGCCCGTACATGGGAAGGTTTATGGTAGATTTTGTAAACAGTATATATCCAGATCGACCCGTGTATCTGCAAAGTCAGTCCAATATATGCCTGTAAATCTACTCTGACTTCACAGACTATACACATAATGACAGAAGCTTCTAGCAAGGTTATGTTGGTAAAATGTTTACATTGTAGATATTGGGCTGACTGTCATTGTGTGTATAGTCTGGGAAGTCGGAACAGATGTACAGGCTGATCTGAACATATACTGTCCAGAAATACAACTATGTACATATTCTCAAGGACGTTCTTATCAGAGCAATATTCGTGTAATTAAAAGCATTTATGTATTAAAATATTTGTTGAAAACTACTCTGTAGAGTTGACGAAAGCAAATTTCATATTTACTGCGCAGTCATCGAGATTGAGTACTGTTGAGTACTTTTGAGTTCATGTCTTAACTTATATACATGGTCGAGGTAAAATATATATTCGTTTCAAAGAAAATTAACCTATAGGAGAATGTGTAACTTAAATGATAGGAGTATGATTATTATTACAGGCGTTGGATAATTTCTCATCGAGCGGGAGTAAGATGCTTGTCACAACAAAATCCAAACAAAACAGGGACATACAGCATGCCCCATACAGGGACCTCAACCTGATGTTGCCGCCGGTAAATTTGGTGCCCCCCATGTGTCAAATGCCGGACAAAGTCTCGAACAGGTTAAACTATCTCGTTGTATGGACACTTCCTCTGAAACAGACAAAATAGCCAGAACAAACATGGACATAGTGGATTTATAACACTTCGTTTGCCGAGAGTTGTAAATAATGAGATGTTTATGATGATGAAAATGAATATATAACATTTCGTTTGTGTGGTATTGGAAAATTATGAGATGTTAAGGATGTCATGTATTCTAACACCTCGTTTGTCGAAATAATGAGATATCTATGATAATTAAAATTGGTTTTATAACAATTCGCTTGTCGGGAATTTGAAAATAATGAGATATAATATAGATGTATAATTATCACACTACTTTTCTAAATTATAAATGAGCCGTTCCACCAGAAAACCAAAATATTTGACTCGGCGAAAGATATCGACCCGGATCAGCCTAAGCATGGAGAGATTTTCGGTTACAGTAATCAGTCGTCAATACCTCCATCCCCCTGATATGGAATATGTCGGCCCGGATTAGCCTGCGCATGCTGATCCGAGTCCATAATGTTGGTTTTCTCGTGGAACGGCTCAATTATGCTGATCCATATATAAAGCAGTCGAAGCAATAAACAAACACAACTTAAAAGCAGAAATTAAGTTATTTTTCTTTTAATTACACTTCAACTCCTTTAACAAAGCATATACAAATCGAAATTAATATCGTTATATACATCACGCGGAATTTGCATTTCTGTCTTCCACCATAAACTGTCTTTCTTCGTTTAAGATGCTGCATACATACACCTGTTTATTCTCTCATGATCAGTTCATAGGTAACCTTATTTAAATACAATCTGGAGCGAGTTATGTCCTATAACATAAATATGTTTCTGCAAGTAGTTTCACACTTCAATGTCTCCACGATAAACGACAAATGTTTAAGTTCTATCATCAGTCTGTTTTTACCACGAGAAAGGGTTCACGAACAGCCTGGTATACCAATGGATTCCTCTTGCATACAGCAGTTCCGACAGAAAATTATTATGCGTTACATCTAGATATCCAGAAAATGTTTCTTCTTGTTATATAACCTCTATTTTACGTACAGCTAGTTTTTATGATTTGTAATACTAAAAGTTTCGTACGTGTCTTCGACATGTCTACTTACAGCAGTGACGGTATCCCTTTTCAAAAACGAATATCTCCAATTTAAACGACGACTTCAAATGTCTTTTGCATTAAAACTTTGATTGTAACTTGAACATCCATAGCCTGAACTAACTAAAAACAACGACTTTCAGATACAACACAATTATTCATTTTCAAAACACGGCAGTTCACATACATGTTGACTTATCGTGTGTACTGGGGTGACGGCCAATCCGTAATACTAACTCTTCTACTAAGGCACTATTTAACTACCGTTTGTCGTGTGAAAACAAAGTTATTCGACGCATGTTTATGCACGCGCGTGACGTCATTATATTTAGGTGGAGTCATTTATAAATGGACTGTTGAAATGTTGTAAGTAATTTCTTAAAAATAGTTAAAATAAATATAGATTTACCTGAAAACATAATTTAGCATGCAAGATCAATATAATATTACGCCCTCGATAATTATCAATTCTCCCAACCTCGTCAGATAAAGTTATAAGTCAAGGAAGTAATATTCTCTATCATCCTCAAACTTGTAAAACGAATAGATGATTGGAGGCTTGGAGTAGGACGTTATATAAATGCAACATGAAACAACAGAAGGACATCGATCAACTCCGGGCAGCATTTTAATTTCAAAAACGGAAATTAGAACAATTAAACGAGTTCTAAAGCAAAGAAATACAGAATTCTTGGATACCTAGAAGTTATTGGAATCCTCAAACGATTTGAATGTGCAAACCATTGAACATGTTAGTACAGGAATTCTCAAAGTCAAACAATCTGAAGACCAGGGCCACATCTTGTTAACATGATGTTCTATAATATGTAAATATGTTTAGTATGTAACAGGATACATTAATACCTATATATATAGTCTTTCTTAAAGTCTCATCTAAAAATATTCTTTCTACATTTGAAGCGTTTATACAAATTTCTCAGATACAACAGTTTCGCATCAATAAATTATTTGGATGTTTCATGCCAATGTAGGCTGACTGCTTGAGATACAACCTTAGGACAAATAAACATTTTTGGGGTTAAATTTAAGTATTTAAAGTTATCATTTGTTGCAGGATGTACATTTATATATAAACAAAATGAAAACTTACAAATACAAATATGATTTTAAAACCAGTCGATACTCGCCCTACTTGGATTATCAGAATATTGTCATGCTTAAATGCAAAAGTTTTCTATTTTCTATTCTTCATTTCCACATACAACAAATCTCCAGTAGACGACTTTGAAAATAATTAACGGTAACAGTCTAGAAAGGAATAAACAGTCATTGAAAAGCAATTTTGTCCTTTTCACACAAGCTTTACAGAAGTAATATATGCTCCAGAGGTGATGAAAAACCCCTGTATATGGGGAAAAGATACACACAGAACTCCGAAGATTCCCGAATTACTAAACACAAATGTAAAACATTATAAAGACGTTGACAACACATTTCTAGCAATTTTGTGTTTATGTTGTGTCAAAGAAAATGCTATGTGTCGTTAAAACTACTCATGCATTAGCTATATGGGTTTATTCGGATAAATTCGTTCGTATGAAACAGCTTATTAAATCTGTAATCATTTATGTCCGACTCTGACATCTATGCTTGACACTTGGCAGGGATCGCTCGTTTGATTTATTTTGAATGAACGACACCAATTTGACATTGAAAATTCCATTTAATTAGTAAATGACTGACATGTGTAGTTACCCTTCCACAGACGAACACGGGCATTAGCCCTTCGTGGAATTTAGGATCGGACCATTAATTCCTTTTACTCGATCCGTAACTTCCCTTTTTGTCTATAATATTTTATACCGAAAAGCGCAGATCCTGGATCTACGCTGATCGCATATGCCAGAATGATCGCATATGCCAGAATGTACTTTTTTTCTTGCGTCCTGCGTCGAGGCTGAGAAATTGAGTGAGCTTCGACGCAGGAAAAAAAGTACATTCTGGCATATGCTAGATTTCGAACTTCGTGTCTCTACGGACTGAGTAATCGGGCTCTTCTCAAGTTTCATCAAACATTTTAAAAGGCAAATCTTACTTTCCGTTGGACTACAGTTATATAAGGACTATTTTAGGATAAACCTTTATGTGCCCTTTATAGACACGTGATCTGTTCCTTCCATCGACCTAGTTTGTTTGATTCAATCGGACTAACTCGGCAATTTACGGAATCTGCCTCGGGAATATTGATATCGTAGTTGCTAACTGAGTGACGGAATCTGCTTACGTTATGTATTTACATATCATAATATATAACATTACATTAAATGCTCTTTACAAAGGGACATGGATGCAAATACAAGTGCTGTGTTAAGAATTACAATATGATCCGTCCAGCGAGATACCCAACATCTGCGTAAAGTATCGACCCTGATATTGCGCAGATTGATCCGGGCCGACACATTCCCTCTCAGAGGGATAGTGGTATAGAGTAATGATTCCTGAAATAGAAAATCCACGGGAGGCGAAAAGTGTTTGCCGGGTAAGCCTGTGCGGCATGCGTAGTCTGATCCGGGTCGATATTTTACGCAGAGTTTACAATGTTGGTTTTAACGCGGGACGGCTCATATGTACAATATAACACATTCGCTAAAAAAAGCAAATTCTAACATATGTTTTCCACAGTCAATTATGTTCCCCACTAATGGATATTATATGATCCCCGCAATGCAATAATTGATCTTATTTAATGCTAAGTGATGAAATACTGTGTTCTATCAGTGAAATAAAATCCTTATTCCACACTGTGGAATATGAATAAATGACGTCAAAGAGATTAACATTATGACATCAAACCGATGACGTGACGTCATTTTCCTAGTATTCGGTCATGTATTCGGTTCATCAATTTGTCATTAAATAAAAAGAAAATGTGTTTGTTTTGAGTGTATATGGAATATATTTCAACTCGAAGTGATACAATTTAAACATTTTCACTCGCGCTACGCGCTCGTGAAAATATTCAATTGTATCACGTCTCGATGAGATATATTCCATATCCACTCAAAACAAACAAATATCCTCTATTTATTGCACCCAGGAACAGTAAACACTCAGATGATTCCCGCGTATACGCACAATACAACCAGAGTTATCACTATCCACCTATATGTATATCTAGAAGTGATATGGGGATGAAAACGCTGACGAACAACTGGAGTAGTTTCTCAATTTGTTTCAGTACAATGTGTACATGTCAATGCGAACAGCTTCATTTGTCTTCCACCAATGTGATAACGGTGTATTTGGAAAAGCAGACATTTGCTTGAAACGACCGTTTCGTTGATTACTGGTGTGAAGAAGCCATGAACTGGCTGCCGTAATATAATTGATTTTTTTTTAAAACGGCGTTCATAACCATCTCATTAATAATATGTACAACGTGTCTTCGTGTGCTGCCACAAGGGTACAACCTCGGAAGTAAAGTGATAGAGCGTCCGCCTCTGGTACGGGAGGTCGTGGGTTCGATCTCAGGCCGGGTCATAAAAAATACTTAAACATAGTATAAATGTATTTCTTTCTTGGCGTTCAGGGTTGTGGGGTTAGCATTACGACTGACGTACTGGTTTCAGGATAAGAGTACCAGTAGTACTGGTATGTACCCGGGAAATGCCGTGATGTAACTGAACGAATGTTGAAAGCGCCGTAAAACAGCATACAAACAAACAAACTAAAGCTACCAAAAGGAGATGTAAGAATACTAAGACGTGACTTCTAAGTAGATTTACATGATTGTTCTATATGTTCAGTCTTTTCAAGTTATATTGACCTTGAAGTAAACCTTGTTTTAACTTACAATGTAAAGGGTCAATACTGGAGTACATGATATGGCTAGTTTGATAAGGACAATCGTACTGAACGTTAACCGGTCATATTTATTTCATCCTTTTTGTTTTGACACATTTGCAGCAGATGGGATGAAACCGTTTTTAGGCACATACTAAAACCATTAACCAGCTGCTTTGATGTTTTCATATAATATATTAAGTATAAAGGTTATTGATACATGTCCTTCCATTTTCATCTGATAAAGCCTAAAACATCATATCAGTGAGTTTTTTCTTCCAAAACTAATTTAGATTAATAAGGACTATAATACTTCTAAATAGATAAATTGTCTAACGTCATAAATAAAAAGACAGTTGGGACAATGTGACCAACACGGATTCAGATCAGCCTACTCATTGACACAGCCTAATGGAATTATGTTATGTTCGCCCTCAAATCTTCACGCAGCTTGAAACATGTATATCTGTAGAATTGTTTGTTCGCCCTCAAATCTTCATGCAGCTTGAAACATGTATATCTGTAGAATTGTTTGTTCGCCATCAAATCTTCACGCAACTTGAAACATGTATATCTGTATAATTGTTTGTCTTGGCGGAAAACCGACTTTACATGTATGCAACTTAATCACAACTGCCATTGATTTTTGAAATATTTGTTGGTCAGCTTTGTGTTGGTGTCTCGGTGTTGTAATTGTTAAATCGGGAGTATCCCGGCAATGTCATTGATTGGTTGATTGATTTTAATTAGTGCCGTTTGAAACAAGTTTCAGACAAATAACGGTGGCCAGTTCACATGTCCACGTGTTTCCCGGCTTTCTCACACTAGTCCTTCACATAACAGTCTTACCAAGCAAACTGCTGCTTTCCGTCTATGTGTTGAATAGACTCAGATGGACTTGTTAACAAACCAACAAGAAATGTTATCTTTCTAGTTTTCCGTCAATGTAACATTTAATATCAACTTGGAGAGTCAGGAGATGATATACCCCGCTTTCAACAATGTTTCAATTATATCACGGCGTTTCCTAGGTAGGTTACCAGTAAGTTACCTGGGCCTTTTATCATGACATCAGCTAGTCAACATTGCACAGAACCCGACTATCAATTCGAGTGATGCGTTCAACAGAGGAATTGACATACCACAGATAGTTCATCTTTTGTATACATCACTCTATTTGAGAGTCGATGTATGTAATGTTTTATTTTCTGTGCTGAAAATATCACTCTATTAGATAGTAGGGATTTGTGATATGTTATTATCTCTGTTAAATATATTACTCTATTTCAGAATTGGTTTCTGTGATGTGTTATTTTCCCTGTTGTATATATCACTCTATTTGAGAGTCGGGTTCTGTGTTGTGTTATTTGTCTATGTTGCATAAAATACTCTATTCGAGAGTCGGGTATTCTCATATGTTATTTGCTCTATTGAATACATCACTCTATTTAAAAATTGTTTTTTGTGATGTTTGATTTTCTCAGTTGAGTAAATATTTTTATCTGGTAAAGCGACAGTGATTTGCTCACAGGATGCGCTGGTTGATCTGGATGTTCACTCAATTATATATGTCGGGGCTGGATTTTCCTGGACGCAGCACACTTAGAGTCAGTTCCGTAATATACTAATGTTTCTTTTGAATAAACTTGATAAAGAGACAATGAGTTGCTTGCATCATGCGCAGGTTAATCTTGGTCTTCACCTGCCGTCAGCATTTTTTCTTGTTTCCTGGAACGCAGCACACTTAGAGTCAGTTCCGTTATATATGGTAATTGTTCAGTTGAATAAACGTGGAAAATAGACAATGAATTGGTTACAGGGTGATCTGGATCTTCACTTACCGCCAACATCTTTGCCTGTTTCCCGAAACGCACAACACTTAGAGTCAGTTCCGTGATATACTAATGTGTCTGTTGAATAAACGTGATAAAGGGAAAGTTTGATCTGGATCTTCACTTGCCGCCAACATCTTTGCCTGTTTCCCGAAACGCACAACACTTAAAGTCAGTTCCGTGGTATACTCATGTTTCTGTTGAATAAACGTGATAAAGGGAAATTGAGTTGGTTACAGGTTGATCTGATTCTACACTTGCCGCTAGTATCTGTTTGTCCTGGAACACAGTTCCCGTATAGTCAGCTCTTTGATATGTTATGGTCTGTATTGTATTAATCACTCTATCTGATAAACAGAAACTATATTTATATACAATCCGTTAATATGACTAATATAAAGTCTGTTATCTCTTTCACAATATATAACTGCATAAGGAGTGTTCATCCTCGGTGTTCTGTCTTGTACTACTCGTATGGTTGTACACTGTGGTGATATAATATGAATACTATTTGATATGTTGTATAATTCACTCTATCTGATAAACAGAAACTGTATTGTTGTAATACGATCCGTAATGATGACTAATATAAAGTTTGTTTTCTCTTTCACAATATATAACTACATACGGATCTTCCATCCTCGGTGTTCCGTCTTGTACTACTCGTACGGTTGTACACTGTGGTGATATAATATGAATACTATTTGATATGTTGTATAATTCACTCTATCTGATAAACAGAAACTGTATTGTTGTAATACGATCCGTAATGATGACTAATATAAAGTGTGTTTTCTCTTTCACAATATATAACTACATACGGATCTTCCATCCTCGGTGTTCCGTCTTGCACTACTCGTACGGTTGTACACTGTGGTGATATAATATGAATACTATTTGATATGTTGTATAATTCACTCTATATGATAAACAGAAACTGTATTGTTGTAATACGATCCGTAATTATGACTAATATAAAGTCTGTTATCTCTTTCACAATATATAACTGCATACGGAAGTTTCATCCCCGATGTTCCGTCTTGTACTACTCGTATGGTTGTACACTGTGGTGATATAATATGAATAATGTTTGATATGTTGTATAATTCACTCTATCTGATAAACAGAACGTATTTTGTCACACGATCCGCTAATATGACTAATATAAAGTCTGTTATCTCTTTCACAATATATAACTGCATGAGGAAGTTTCATCCCCGGTGTTCCGTCTTGTACTACTCGTATGGCTGTACACTGTGGTGATATAATATGAATACTATTTGATATGTTGTATAATTCACTCTATCTGATAAACAGAAACTGTATTGTTGTAATACGATCCGTAATTATGACTAATTATATAAAGTCTGTTATCTCTTTCACAATATATAACTCCATACTGAAGTTTCATCCCCGATGTTCCGTCTTGTACTACTCGTATGGTTGTACACTTTGGTGATATAATATGAATAATGTTTGATATGTTGTATAATTCACTCTATCTGATAAACAGAAACTATTTTGTCACACGATCCGCTAATATGACTAATATAAAGTCTGTTATCTCTTTCACAATATACAACTGCATGAGGAAGTTTCATCCCCGGTGTTCCGTCTTGTACTACTCGTATGGTTGTACACTGCGGTGATATAATATGAATAATGTTTGATATGTTGTATAATTCACTCTATCTGGTAAACAGAAACTGTATTGTTACACGATATGTGTAAATGACTAATATAAAGTCTGTCATCTCTTTCACAATATATAACTGCATACGGATCTTTCATCCCCGGTATTCCGTCTTGTACTACTCGTACGGTTGTACACTGTGGTGATACATGTATAATATGAATAATGTTTGATATGTTGTATAATTCACTTAATCATATAATGAGCAGATTACGTGACGTATAACACTGGTATGATAAACTTTTATCTTTATCAGTCTACTTATTTTTAGAAATGACGTAATCGCTGGAACTACTTTTTCTGAAATATAAATGAGCCGTTCCACCAGAAAAATATCGAACCGGATCAGCCTCAGCGTGCCGCGCAGGCTAACCCGGACAGACACGTTTCGCCTCCTGTGGATTTTCTTAATAAGGAATAATTGCTCAATACCTCTATCCCCCTGAGACGGAATGTGTCGGACCGGATTAGCCTGCGCAGGCTGCTCTGGATCGATACATTACGCAGAATCCATAATGTTGGTTTTTATCGTGGAACGGCTCAATTATGTTGATAGTATAGCAGTCAAAGCAATGAACAAACATAAAATAACAATCACAAATAAAGTTATTATTGTTTTAATTACATTTCAACAAATTGTACAATGCAAATACAAATCGAAAGAATATCGTTATATAAATCACACGGAATCTGCATGTTCAGTCTTACTTGATGAACTGTCTTTCTTCGTTGAAAATGTAGCATACATAGAGCTGTTTATTCTCACGTGATCAGTTCATAGGTAACCTTGTTTAAATACAATCTGAAGCGAGTAATGTCCTATCTATGTTTCCACAAGTAATTTTAATACACTTAAATGAATCCACGACAAATGTTTAATTGCTATCGTCTGTCTGTGTTCTACCACGAGAAATGGTTTTCTAACAGCATCATCTACTCATGGATTCCTCTTTCATACAGCAGTTCCGACAGAAAATCATTATGCGTTCGAGATATCCAGAAAATGTTTCTTCTTGTTAAATAACTTTATCATTTACGTACAGCTAGTGTTTAAATGATCATTCTTAAAACTAAAAGTTTCGTAACGTGTCTTTGACATGTCTATCCACAACAGTGACGGTATCCTTTTCCAAAAAATAACGTCTCCAATCTAAACGACGACTAAGCCTAAGCATCACACTGGTCTTGAATATAGTCATCTGTATTTAAACTTTGAGTGTTACTTGAACTTCCATAGCCTGAACTAACTTTATACATTGACTTTCAGATCCAACACAACTATTCATTTTCAAAACACGGCGGTTGACATACATTTGACCTATCTTGTGTACTGAAGCGACGGCCAATCCGCAATACTTACACTTCTACTAAGAATATGTTCGAGTTAATATTGCCATTTTAAGGTATTATGTCACACCAGATATACAAATTAAGTAGTAATAATCGGGAAATATGGAGTTGAAGTCGGAACTCTTTAGCTTCCGTATGTCGTGTGTACACAATGTAATTCGGCGCGGATTTATGCACGCGCGTGACGTCATTCTATTAAAGGTGAGGTCATTCATGAATGGGCTTTTGTAATTTTGTATGTTATTTATTAAAACTAGTTAAAATGAACGTAGATTTACCTGAAAACATAATTTTACTTGCAAGATAAATAGAATATTACGTCCCTGACTTTCGACATTAACTTTATCAGACTCGGCTGTGAGAAAGGATAATTGTCTCGCCAAAGGCTCGCCAATTATCAATTCTCCCAACCTCGTCAGATAAAGTTCATATCTTACGTCAGGGACATAATATTCTCTATCTATCTGATAAACCGAAATTGCACTACCAAAAGATACACCATGATGACTAATATAAAGTCTGTTATCTCTTTCACAATATATAACTGCATACGGATCTTTCATCCCCGGTGTTCCGTCTCGTACTACAACATCGATGTGGTTCGCTTGTCACCTGACGCCACTCAATTAATGTGATATGTAATCACCCGAGACTACCGCTCTATCACTACAACACCGATGTGGTTTCCTTGTCACCTGACGCCACTCAATTAATGTGATACTTAATCACCCGAGACTGCCGCTATATCACTACAACACCGATGCGGTTCTCTTGTCACCTGACGTCACTCAATTAATGTGATACTTAATCACCCGAGACTACCGCTCTACCACTACAACACCGATTTGGTTTCCGTGTCACCTGACGCCACTCTATTAATGTGATACTTAATCACACGAGACTGCCGCTCTATCACTACAACACCGATGCAGTTCTCTTGTCACCTAACGCCACTCAATTAATGTGATACTTAATCACCCGAGACTACCGCGCTACCACTACAACACCGATTTGGTTCCCTTGTCACCTGACGCCACTCAATTAATGTGATACTTAATCATCCGAGACTACCGCTCCATCACTACAACACCGATGTGGTTCCCTTGTCACCTGATGCCACTCAATTAATGTGATACTTAATCACCCGAGACTACCGCTCCATCACTACAACGCCGATGTGGTTCCCTTGTCACCTGAAGCCACTCAAATAATGTGATACTTAATCACCCGAGACTGTCGCTCTACCACTACAACACCCGAGACTGTCGCTCTACCACTACAACATCGATGTGGTTCTCTTGTCACCTGACGTCACTCAATTAATGTGATACTTAATCCCCCGAGACTGTCGCTCTACCACTACAACATTGATGTGGTTCTCTTGTCACCTGACGTCACTCAATTAATGTGATACTTAATCACCCGAGACTGTCGCTCTACAACTATACACCGATGTGGTTTCCTTGTCACCTGACTTCACTCAATTAATGTGATTCTTAATCACCCGAGACTGTCGCTCTACCACTACAACACCAATGTGGTTCTCTTGTCACAGGACTTCACTCAATCAACTAATGTGATACTTAATCACCCGAGACTGCCGCTCTACCTCTACAACACCGATGTGGTTCCCTTGTCACCTGACGCCACTCAATGAATGTGATACTTAATCACCGAGACTACCGCTCTACCACTACAAGACCGACCGATGCGGTTCCCTTGTCACCTTACGCCACTCAATCAATGTGATACTTAATCACCCGAGACTACCGCTCTCTCACTACAACACCGATGTGGTTCCCTTGTCACCTGACGCCACTCAATGAATGTGATACTTAATCACCGAGACTACCGCTCTACCACTACAAGACCGACCGATGCGGTTCCCTTGTCACCTGACGCCACTCAGTTAATGTGATACTTAATCACCCGAGACTGCCGTTCTACCACTACAACACCGATGTGGTTCCTTTGTCACCTGACGTCACTCAATGAATGTGATACTTAATCACCCGAGACTACCGCTCTATCACTACAACACCGATGTGGTTTCCTTGTCACCTGACCCCACTCAATTAATGTGATACTTAATCACCCAAGACTGCCGCTCTATCACTACAACACCGATGTGGTTCCCTTGTCACCTGACGCCACTCAATTAATGTTATACTTAATCACCCGAGACTGCTGCTCTACCACTACAACACCGATGTGGTTCTCTTGTCACCTGACGTCACTCAATTAATGTGATACCTAATCACCCGAGACTGCCCCTCTACCACTACAACATCAATGCGGTTCTCTTGTCACCTGACGTCACTCAATTAATGTGATACTTAATCACCCGAGACTGCCGCTCTACCACTACAACACCGATGTGGTTTTCGTGTCACCTGACGCCACTCAATTAATGATACTTAATCACACAAAGCACACATTAAACAAAGTTCTACGACAATGAAAGCTTTTAATGATGGTTGTTGTGCAAAATTGACCAAACAGAGGGTATTGTTCAGTATAAGCGAGAGCAGCTTCATGAACGGCCACAATTTCAGATTCAGTTATTCGAAAATGTATCGCTGTCATGCTTAACTTCCAGACAAGGCAATGGGGACAACAAGCTGCTAAACCATATAGACCAAGGTTGGGTTCCTTCAAGGAGTTGACCTTTTTGAACTGTTATGTTACCTCTCTCAGTAATACAGACGACATCTGATGCGTCTACCGCATAGAATATTTTAATACATCTTGGGGAAAGAAGTAATAATTCACGTTAAACATTTTTTCTTTCTCTTCTCCTATTGATATTTTTGAACAAATTTTACCTGATCCCGACCATTTGTGTAAATATGTAATCATAAGGGAGTACTTGCACATGTACAGTTATCGACTTCTCACCGATGTCAGAAATAATGAACCACCTGTACTGGTTAATTACCCAGCAAAAGCCATGATATAACTGAACAATTTTTGAAAACGTCATATAAGAGCATTTCAACAAACACATCTATACATGGTGAAGGTACTGGGAACGATTGTTAAACATATCTCGGAGTATCAGAATATCTTGGTTATGCTTCCTTTATCATTGCTGATAATGCTGCATATCCCAATGTCCTGCATACATCACCTTTATAGCATACAACGTTGAACACATATAAGCATAACAATGAAAACTGTATATGAAAATGGATTGACTTATATATGTATTAAAAACATTGCGGCAAAAGAAGAAATGGCTCATGGTGAACACTTTCATGTTTTAAAGAGACGTCTGCAGAAAGTGCGTCAAATTATATATGCAAAGTCGGAAAGGGTTTACCCAAAACAGAACGGATCAAGCGTAACGTGTTTTAGCTTTGATACATACTTGATTGAATAATAAGTAAGAATGTACGTTACTAGTTTATTATAATTACATATAATTTATTATAATTACATATATTTTATTATAATTACATATATTTTATTATAATAATAATTACATATATTTTATTATAATTATATATATTTTATTATAATTACATATATTTTATTATAATTACATGAGAACATCAAACGTTATCATTGCAAGAGGAAGCAATATATCAAACACATATGAATTAACTGTTTAAATGTATCAGAATAAAAGTATTTAAAAGTTATACACATTCTTCGGAAAAAAGTTTGTATTTTGACCAAACTAAACATATATGTACAACGGCAATGAAGCAACTACCAACTGTAAATACTTGAAACCATTTAAGATTTGTTGGAAAACAGTGTCGAGTCCGATCAGATGCACTGATTGATATGCATATCTACCGATCGGATATGACTTACTGTTTGCATTGGCAGGACGCCGCTCAATACGTTAAATCGACTATAAAGATATGTCTGTGTATTCATATTACCTCATTTAAATGTATAATGTTTGCTAACAGATATTCATCTTTAAAATGATTCAATACTATTCAATAATAGGTCACATACCCACTATTAGCATATAGAAAGGTGTACTTTGATGTTAGATTTTTACATTGATGTGTGCTGCTAGTTTATCAAGAAAATGTCTCAAATCTCGGCAATTTAATACATTGCGTTTGCATCCAATTTAAATCTAAAAAGTATTACACTTTTAAGATCACAATAAACATAAATGATCAAACTCATCAAAGTTCTTAGATATCCAATACATGACATGTCAATAGATTTCTTCCAATAATGAACATCTCATTCCATTAAAATATTCCCAATGGCTTTTGTAAGTTTTTCGTATATTGTTTTACGCCGCTTTCAACAATTATTTAATTAATATTAAGGGGTTTCCTGGTTAAGTTACTTGTACTGTTACTTGTACTGCTAGTTAATCTATCCTGACACAAGCGAGTGTATCGTAATGCTATTCCTACAAACCTACGCACAGAAGAGGGAAACCCATTGCTTTAAGTTAGGTAAGGTATTTGGTATGACCCTCTCATGGATCTAACCCGCAAGTTCCCGCACCGGAGGCGAACACTCTACCACAATCATCTTGACGTTATTTTTCCAGAAGTAAAACTACAGTATTTGAACTGTGCTAAAAATAACATCCACAGGACATTTGCGATCAGTGTTTACCAGATCAATCTGAGCATTCTCACAGTTTGATCTAGCTTGCATTATTTGCATAATGATAAGTAGAAGAACATTTAAGACGCTTCCTTTTGAAGCCGTTCTCGTCTAGTAATAGTCACATTTGATAAACATACAAAACTTACATTTGTTTTCAGGACGCGCAGGTTGATATTGATAGCCTACACATGTCTTATGCTTGATTTTGTTGATACATATGCCTTGTGCTTGGTTTTGATGAAGCCAAGTTCATTAATAGTTCAATATTGTATCTGTAGTAAACATTATCAGCATACTCTCTGATAAAGAGACACATTTGTTTTCAGGACGCGCAGCATTGATATTGTTATGCTAACCTAGTGGCTAGTTACATGTTATATTTATCCATTAGTTACTGTAGTAAAAGTCATCAAAATACAGTCTAGTAAACAGACATACATATACGTTAAAGGGTTCTTAGGTTGATCATGATCTACAATAATAAACAAATTATTTGATAATCATACCACGAGTTTTTTTAAGATTGATCAAGAAGTTAACTTATCATTTGATAATTATTCCTGGAATCGAATAGGTTTTTTATTCAGGTTCTGTGATGTGCTATTTCCTCTGTTGAATGTATCACTTAAAATAATAATCGGTTTCTGTGATATTTTATTTAAACTCTTTTTTAGAGTCGGGTTATGTGATGTTTTATTTAATCTATTGTTTACATCATTTTTTTCTAGAGTCGGGTTCTGGGATATTTTATTTGATATATTGTATACATCACTCTTTTTGAGAGTCAGGTTCTGTGATGTTTTATTTTCTATGCTTAATACATCAGTCCATTAGAGAGTAGGAATTTGTGATGTGTTATTTTCTATGTTGTATACATCACTCTATTTGAGAGTTGGGTTCTGTGTTGTGTCATTTTCTTTGTTGAATAAAATACTCTATTTGAGTCGGGTATTCTGATATGTTATTTTCACTGTTGCTTACATCTATCTATTTGAGAGTCTGTTTATGTGATGTGTAATGTTCTCTGTGGTATACATCACTCTATTTGAGAATGTGTTTCTGTGTCATTTTCTCATTTGACTAACGCGACAGTGCGTTGCTTGCATGATGCGCTGGTTGATCTGGATGTTCAATCACTCACATTTGTCGGGGCTAAGATTTCCTGTAATTATGTGCATCTTATTGCGAGCCGGGTTCTGTTGAATACACTTTGTTGCTGGTTGATCTGGATCTACACTTGCCGCCAGCATATTTGTATAAATCACTCTATCTGATAAACAGAAACTGCAGTGTTGCAAGACGATCCGCATACATGACTAATATAAAGTCTGTTATCTCTTTCACAATATATAACTGCATAAGGATGTTCCATCCCCGGTGTTCCGTCTTGTACTACTCGTATGGTTGTACACTGTGGTGATATAATATGAATATTGTTTGATATGTTGTATAATTCACTCTATCTGATAAACAGAAACTGTTTTGTTAAACGAATGACCTATATAAAGTCTGTTATCTCTTTCACAATATATAACTGCATGAGGACTATCCATCCCCGGTGTTCCGTCTTGTACTTCTCGTAGGGTTGTA
Organism: Serripes groenlandicus; assembly: GCA_031761405.1. Lineage (NCBI taxonomy): Eukaryota > Metazoa > Mollusca > Bivalvia > Cardiida > Cardiidae > Serripes > Serripes groenlandicus. The sequence goes on from JASEVX010000002.1 coordinate 15,178,465, forward strand.
CACTGTGGTGATATAATATGAATATTGTTTGATATGTTGTATAATTCACTCTATCTGATAAACAGAAACTGTTTTGTTAAACGAATGACCTATATAAAGTATGTTATCTCTTTCACAATATATAACTACATACGGACATATCATCCCCGATGTTCCGTCTTGTAATACTCGTACGGTTGTACACTGTGGTGATATAATATGAATATTGTTTGATATGTTGTATAATTCACTCTATCTGATAAACAGAAGCTGATTCTAATCCATGACTAATATAAAGTCTGTTATCTCTTTCACAATATATAACTGCATACGGACGATACATCACCGATGTTCCGTCTTGTACTACTCGTATGGTTGTACACTGTGGTGATATAATATGAATACTACTTGAGCCGTACCTAGCTATATAAATGTTATCTTCTCTATCTACTGCCATACCGTATGGACACACCAGTTTATCATGTGTATATACATGTTGTACATTACCGTCTAGATCCATACTCGTTACACTGTTGTTATCCCAATCTGATACGTAAAGCGTGCTCTGATCTCTACTCAGTACAATATAGTAGGGTTTTTTAAACAATGTTTGTCCTCTGATATCTGTTGTTATAGTTTTCAATATTTTCCCACCTACATCAATCATTTTTACACAGCCAGGATCTACAAAAGAGCAAATAAATGTGTTGTTTGTATAAACAATACCACGACTCTTACCACCAATATCCATTTCCTTCATTACAGACAATGTATTACCAACCTTTATGAATACGAGTTTATCGTCACATGTAACGACGATCTGATCTTGTTGTTCTACACGCGCTATATCCCATGGCTTTGTAAGTAGTCGTATACAGGATATCGCTTTGTGAGTGTTAACGTCAACAATCTTTACACTGGAGTTATCATTATCAACCAAAGCCAGCATGTTGTTGTCTAACATCACTCCCCCTGTAATCGAGTTGCCGTATGCACGCGTATCTGTAGATTGTTTTATATCGATTTTACCAACATATCTCAATGACACCGGCTTACTTGGTGCAGATGTCTTCACCTTTCTCTCAATCTTTGTTTTGCCTTCTTTTTTCATATTGTTTTCCAAGTTTCCAAAACTGTCTACTGCTTTGAGGGACTGAATTATTGTCTCATTCGGTCGAAACATATAGTCTCTTATTGTACATTGATTATCTAACTCTGTTGTCAAATTGTCTAATTGTTTAATTTGATTTTGCGCCTTTTTAGCAGAGATCACCAATTGTCGTTGTTGTTTGTATTTCTTATGTTTTTCCATATTACTGGACATCTCGTTAAGGTCAGCAATAATCGCATCACACGTTGTAGACGCTGACTCGGTCGATTTGGTATCCTTGTCCCGTACGGTCTGGGCCTCTATCAGGGTACTTTGTTCGAGGGAATCTAAAATCTGGTTTATCTCAGTCCTGAATTTCGTTACTTCAGAAACAAACGTCATGTGGATATTCCCCACGTCATTCTTTTTCTTCAATGCAATTGTCTTCGTATTTTGAAATAGTTGAGTAAGATCGGCTATTGCGCTCATCAGAGATTTATACTCTTTACTCGTTTCGAATTCTATCGCAATATCGTCCATATACTCTAGTTTACATTGTTTGTGATCTAGGGTGGCACAAACAGAACAGCAGCAATCCTCGTGAATTTTACAATAGTATTCTACGAATTTCCCGTTATGTTTAGAACACATACTTTCCTTCGATGACGAAAACTTCTGTTTTGGCATGCTGTCTCGGTCTAATAATTGATGGTGTTTAGACAGTTTGCTTTTTCTGTGTACTTTCGCACAGGTATTACAGAGGAATTCGTTGCAAACAGTACAATAAAATACGGCATTTTCTTCTTCATCTTCGCCTTTACAAGGGTCACAGATAAAACCGGTACTCACGTCATCACTCCCTACCTGTCTCCTCCCCGATACCTCCATGGCAGACAAAGAGTTACTGAAAGAGACAAGACGTTTAGCTTATCTCTAGAAACATGAAACATTCTTAAGCTCTCATACGTCATCTTTTCCAGAATATTTCTGAATATTTATGGCGGTCACGACTCCTTAATATTGCATTTATTTATTTCCTCTCTTATCTCGTAAGAAGTTGTAAATGTAGTGCGACCGCTTGATATTAATTACAAAATTTTACTTTGTCTACAGGTAATTGTGATGTGGTATACGTGAACGTTGTCACTATGACTACAAACGTATACAATCTTACTTCCTCTATAGGTAATTGTGTTGTGTTATACGCGAACGTTGCCACTATCAACACAAACGTACATAATCTTACTTCCTCTATAGGTAATTGTGATGTGTTATACGCGAACGTTGTCACTATGACTACAAACGTCTAACCTTACTTCCTCTATAGGTAATTGTGATGTGTTATACGTGAACGTTGCCACTATAAACACAAACGTACACAATCTTACTTCCTCTATAGGTAATTGTGATGTGTTATACGCGAACGTTGCCACTATAAACACAAACTTACACAATCTTACTTTATATATAGGTAATTGTGATGTGTTATACGTGAACGTTGTCACTATGACTACAAACGTACACAATCTTACTTTCTCTAAAGGTAATTGTGATGTGTTATACGTGAACGTTGCCATTATGAACACACACGTACACACTCTTACTTCCTATATAGGTAATTGTGATGTGTAATGCATGAACATTGTGACTATGACCACAAACGTACATAATCTTACTTCCACTAAAGGTAATTGTGATGTGTTATACGTGAACGTTGCCACTAAGACCACAAACGTACACATTCTTACTTCCTGTATAGGTAATTGTGATGTGCTATACATGAACGTTGCCACTATGAACACACACGTCACAATCTTACTTCCTCTTTGGGTATTTGTGATGTCTTATACGTGAACGTTGTCACTATGACTATGAATGTCTAATTTTACTTCCTATATAGGTGATTGTGATGTGTTATACGTGAACGTTGTCATATGACTACAAACGTCTAACCTTACTTCCTCTATAGGTAATTGTGATGTGTTATACATGAACGTTGCCAATATGAACACACACGCACACAATCTTACTTCCTCTTTGGGTACTTGTGATGTGTTATACGTGAACGTTGTCACTATGACTACAAACGTCTAATATTACTTCCTCTATAGGTAATTGTAATGTATTATACGTGAACTTTGTCACTATGACTACAAACGTCTAATCTTACTTCCTCTATAGGTAATTGTGATGTGTTACACATGAACATTGCCAATATGAACACACACGCACACAATCTTACTTCCTCTTTGGGTACTTGTGATGTGTTATACGTGAACGTTGTCACTATGACTACAAACGTCTAATATTACTTCCTCTATAGGTAATTGTAATGTATTATACGTGAACTTTGTCACTATGACTACAAACGTCTAATATTACTTCCTCTATAGGTGATTGTGATGTGTTATACGTGAACGTTGTCACTATGACTACAAACGTCCAATATTACTTCCTCTATAGGTAATTGTGATGTGTTATACGTGAACGTTGTCACTATGAACACACACGTATACAATCTTGCTTCCTCTATAGGTAATTGTGATGTGTTATACATGAACCTTGTCACTATGACTACAAACGTACACATTATTACTTCCTCTATATGTAATTGTGATGTCTTATACACGAACGTTGCCACTATGACTACAAACGTACACAATCTTACTTCCTCTATATGTAATTGTGATGTGTTATACACGAACGTTGCCACTATGAACACACAAGTACACAATCTTAGTTCCTCTAAAGGTAATTGTGATGTGTTATACATAAACGTTGCCACTATGAGCACACACGTACATACTCTTAATTCCACTATTTTCAAATACAATTGGTTTAATTTAACAATTTAACTAATGTATCAATACAGACGACATGTAACATCTTTCAACACCAGTACTCGGGTATGATGAACACGTTTACTTTAGCCATTAACCTGATACAGACGACATGTTACACCTTTTTACACCAGTACTCAGGTATGATGAATACGTTTACTTTAACCATTTACCTGATACATGTCAGGCCATTTTACTCTAATAATCGGGTATGATGAACACTTTTATATCATAAATGACGTCGCCAGCATGAAATAACGTCATTATATATTTAGGAAATATATATCATTTTGAGTGATATACCGGAGTAAATATAGAATAGCCTACGCGTGATTTTATCAAGGAAAACAACGTCATGTCAAAACATAGTTCACCCTTAATTTGTATCCCTTTAAGTTAAAAAGAAGTGCTAGAATTGAAATAGATCTCATACCGGCTCTTATATCACGATGTGTCGTTCAGGTGTGTATACATTAATCACTTAGGCCATTCGGATTAAACATGAAATAACATTTAAAAACCTTCAACACGTTTATGAAAAATACCTTTAACCAATACAGTTTATACGTGAGTATGTATCTATTTATAGAATGAAACAGTACACACTACACGATTAACGCATTCATAAAATACCTTTAACCAATACAGTTTATACGTGAGTATGTATCTATTTATAGAATGGAACAGTACACACTACACGATTAACGCATTCATAAATGTATTGGAAATATGCATAAAGCGCATGCTGCATACCTCGGCCGATTTCGTTACCTTATATCTCAGGTGTAGTCTGCTGAGATGTTCTGAATGCCATAAACTGGATATTATATATTATTCAGGACCAGTCAGTGTTTATAATATCATCGAAATTACAAGAATTAATAAAACAAATAATCAAAATATTGCAAACATATACATGTATCATTTTAAATGAACTATAATTCAGTCTCTTCAAAACCAATTGTAACTGTATTTTGACTAAGGCATTTACATTTAGTTGATCGTAATACTAACTTCTCCTTTCAGTGTCAACTATTGTGAAATTACAAAGTGAGTGATCGCGACGCGCAATTAACACACACACATACACAATATTATTTCCTCTTTAATAAATTGTGAACGGTTATACGCATATTTTACCACCGGAAACACACACACATACAATCTTACTTGCTACATGTAGTTATGTTATTGTGATAGGTTATACGCGAACGGTATAACTATAAACAAACACACATACCGAATCTTACTTCATCTTTAGGTAATTGTAAAATGTTATATATATATGTGTAAGTTACCAACATAAACACACACACACATACAATCTTACTTGCTAGTTATGTTATTGTGATAGGTTATACGCGAACGGTATAACTATAAACAAACACATATACCGAATCTTACTTCATCTTTAGGTAATTGTAAAATGTTATATATATGTGTAAGTTACCAACATAAACACACACACACATACAATCTTACTTGCTAGTTATGTTATTGTGATAGGTTATACGCGAACGGTATAACTATAAACAAACACATATATGTTATATATATGCGTAAGTTACCAACATAAACACACACACATACTCAATCTTACTTCCTCTTTACGATAAGGGTTGTCTACTTATACAATTAAACATGTATAATCAGTTCAACATTGTATTGACTGTCAATGAACAGATATCCTAAAGAAGACGACGTTTACCGCCTCGGTTTTGAAATCCGCGTTGGGTACAGAATGTCGCAGGTTTGATCCCAGCCGGGACATACCAAGTATTTTACAAATGATTGGAATAGTTTTTCCTCCTTCGGGGTTGTTTGGTTAGCATTACGACTGGCTCGCACACGTACTTTTAGCCACGGTAACGTTCACAGGAAAGGTCGTGATATTACATGAATATTGTTAAAAACATCGAACAAGACAATATAAACAAATCGAATATGTTTCACGCCACATCTGAACAAATCGACCTTCAATAATGGACAGTGTTACTATTTATGGACCACCTGTTTGATGTATCTGTTAGTGAGTGTGTCTTCGGAGCGGGGCCCAGGATTTTGTAATCGGTCATGTCATACCGAAGACTTTTAAATGGAACAAATTGCTTCCCTCTTTCGAGTTCAGACTTGAGGGGATAACATTACGACTAATGCATCGGTGTTAGGATAGTTGATACCAACCATACTGGTAAATAACGCAGGAAACACCGTGATACATGTATAACTGAAATTCGGATGAAACGGCATAACACACCACCATCTATTTACAAGAGAACTACAATTCATGGAGAATAATATAATACTCGATCGATTGATTTATTTTCAACACCGTGTTCAACATTATCTCAGTTATATCACTGCGCCTAATTCTCTACCCATGTATTTTCTTGCTTTTCACACCAGTACTCGTGTATGATGAACATTTGTATTGAACCCTGTTCCTGATACAAGCGACATGTCACGCCTTAGAAGATAGTGAGAACATGAGAAATAACATGTTTAAATAACATGTTTAATGTTGTTTTCAACATAATTTAAATTCTGACACGGTGGCCAGCTCACACACTTATTGATATTGCGAGTTTTCTTAGAACGTATTTCTCCTGCGGACAACATTATCCAGCAGGAAAGCATGAGGGCAGGAGATAATGTGATTACGTTATTTGATTGATTGGAAGTTTCAGTTAGTATGCAAAAGTATTTTAATTAAATTTTGGCGGCCATTTCACGCACCCCACCATTTGTTGCCTGGATCTCCGAGGCTAATGGTTACATTCCGATGAAAGTATTTCATATTTTTTTGTTTATCCTCTATAAAGATGAATTGCGCGGATTTGTACAATGTCCTATTTTTGTTTCTTCTTTATTTCTAAAAGTTCAATACACCTGGACATTTTTCTTATAGGTGCAGTTTTGCTATTTTAAACTGGTGTGTCAGAGTTGGATGTTAATGACAAAGTATATGTAATATAATACAGGTGTGTGAAGTTAGCACGTAGGTCGTAGCTCGTAAGTCGACACACAAATTTATTTTCAGAAAGAGTCGACCTGGCGCGTAGGTCGTAAGTCGACAGTCAGATTCACATTAAGCTAGTGTTGACCTGGCGCGTAGGTCGTAGGTCGACAGTCAAATTTAAATTAAGATAGTGTTGACCTGACGCGTAGGTCGTAGGTCGACAGTCAAATTTAAATTAAGATAGCGTTGACCTGTCGCGTAGGTCGTAGGTCGACAGTCAAATTTATGTTCAGAAAGTGTTGACCTGGCGCGTAGGTCGTAGGTCGACAGTCAGATTTATTTTCAGAAAGTGTCGACCTGGCGCGTAGGTCGTAAGTCGACAGTCAGAATCGCATTAGGACAGTGTTGACCTGGCGCGTAGGTCGTAGGTCGACAGTCAAATTTAAATTAGGATAGTGTTGACAAGGCGCGTAGGTCATAGGTCGACAGTCATATTTATTTTCAGAAAGTGTCGACCTGGCTCGTAGGTCGTAGGTAGACAGTCAGATTCACATTAAGATAGTGTTGACCTGGCGCGTAGGTCTTAGGTCGACAGTCAAATTTATGATCAGAAAGTGTCGACCTGGCGCGTAGGTCGTAGGTCGACAGTCAAATTAACATTAAAATAGTGTCGACCTGTCGCGTAGGTCGTTAGTCGACAGTAAGAATCACATTAAGACAGTGTTGACCTGGCGCGTAGGTCGTAGGTCGACAGTCAGATTTATTTTCAGAAAGTGTCGACCTGGCGCGTAGGTCGTAGGTCGACCGTCATATTCACATTAAGATAGTGTTGACCTGGCGCGTAGGTCGTAGGTCGACAGTTAAATTTAAATTAAGATAGTGTTGACCTGGCGCGTAGGTCGTAGGTCGACAGTCAAATTTAAATTAAGATAGTGTTGACCTGGTGCGTAGGTCGTAGGTCGACAGTCAAATTTAAATTAAGATAGTGTTGACCTGGTGCGTAGGTCGACAGTCAAATTTATGTTCAGAAAGTGTTGACCTGGCGCGTAGGTCGTAGGTCGACACTCAAATTTATTTTCAGAACGTGTCGACCTGGCGCGTAGGTCGTAGGTCGACAGTCATATTCACATTAAGATAGTGTTGACCTGGCGCGTAGGTCGTAGGTCGACAGTCAAAATTATGTTCAAAAAGTGTTGACCTGGCGCGTAGGTCGTAGGTCGACAGTCACATTTATTTTCAGAAAGTGTTGACCTGGCGCGTAGGTCGTAGGTCGATAGTCCTATTTATGTTCAGAAAGTGTCGACCTGGCGCGTAGGTCGTAGGTCGACAGTCAAATTTATGTTCAAAAAGTGTTGACCTGGCGCGTAGGTCGTAGTCAGATTAACATTAAGATAGTGTCGACCTGGCGCGTAGGTCGTAAGTCGACAGTCAGAATCCCATTAAGACAGTGTTGACCTGGCGCGTAGGTCGTAGGTCGAGAGTCAAATTTACATTAAGATAGTGTTGACCTGGCGCGTATGTCGTAGGTCGACATTCATATTTATTTTCAGAAAGTGTCGACCTGGCGCGTAGGTCATAGGTCGACAGTCAGATTCACATAAAGATAGTGTTGACCTGGCGCGTAGGTCGTAGGTCGACAGTCAATGTTATGCTCAGAAAGTGTTGATCTGGCTCGTAGGTCGTAGGTCGACAGTCAAACTTATGTTCAGAAAGTGTTGACCTAGCGCATAGGTCGTAGGTCGACAGTATCTCACGGGAGTGAAGAGCAACGGCCTTAAAGCAGATTTCTATCCGAATCTGCCGTGTGTCTTACGGGGAGCACTCGGGCCTACAGGCCCTTGGAGTGGAACGACAAACATTTCACAAAGGAGTGGAACAACTTTTTTTATATTTCTCACGGGAGTGGAATAACGGCCTTAAGGCGAATTTCTACCCGAGTGTGGCCACGTGTATTACGGGAAGCACTCTGGCCTACAGTCCCTTTCACGGGAGTGGAACAAAAATAAATTCTCACAGGAGTGGAACACATACGCTATAAGGCAGGTCCCGCCGTCTCCCGCGCTGACGGCGAGTGTGCTGGCCTTGTTTCAGGCGAGAAACTCCGCTGGTAGTATGGTTAAATGTGAGCCGGGGCCGCATGTGCTATAAGGCCAGGTCCCGCAGTTCACAGCGCTGACGGCGAAGTGCTGCCTTGTTTCGCGCTAGCATTTCACTGCTGGTAGGGCGGGGCCGCATGTGCTATAGTGCAGGTCCCGCAGTCTACCAGCGCTTGACGGGCGAAGTGCTGGCTCTTGTTTCGCGCTAGCATTTCACTGCTGGTAGGGAAAATGTGACGCGGGGCGCATATGCTATAAGGCAGGTCCCGCCGTCTACCCGCGCTAACGGCCAAGTGCTGGGCCTTGTGTTAAGCGATGCACTCCGCTGCTATTAGAGGAAAGTGAGCCGGGTCCGCATATAATACAAGGCAGATCCCGTCAGTCTACCCGCGATGCAAAGTGCTGGTAGAGGAAATTTAAGCCTATGATCATTCACGAAATTATATAGTCCCGTGTGGCTAGTTAGTCCACTAACGTTGCATGAGATTTCCCTTACTAGAGACATTTTTTACTCTGACATTGACTCTATCTGTTCCTTTCCTCGCCTGGGTGGAAGACCTTATTGCCATTGGCGTTAAGGACGCCTCAGGTTGTCGAACATTTACATTATAATACACCACTCTGCCTCTTCTAATGAGTAGTATGACTGCCGTACCCCTACTTCCACAGTGTTTTGGAGGTATTAAACTCCTTAGGAATTGTTCCTTTTCAGAATTCGCTCTTAAATGTAAGCGTTCTGAGGGCCACAACATTTTGCCTTTACTCGTTGTGTCTCTGCAATAAAGTAGCTGGTTCTACATCATGTTGACATATCCAATCTAACAAGTGGTCCCGGTCCTTGCCAGCTCCTGCCACAAACCACACAGGACCTACAAGTCTCTACTTAATTGCCCTTGTCTAAATGCTACAGCTACAGCCAAACCAAGGCTTTACCAGGTTGTGCGTCCGTCGTAAGAGAGTGGTTTGTAACTCCCGCCGTTTAAAACCGCGCCGCGTACGGCGAAGTGTTCGCCTCGTTTCTTCTAGGAAGCACTCTGCGTATGGCTGGGTAAATGTGCGCTGTGCGGGGGGGGGGGGGGGGGGGGGGGGGGGGAACCCGCGTATGCAGCGAATTGCTAGGCCTTGTGTCAAGGGGAGACGTGATGGGCTCTCCGGCAGAGGCTCGAAAGAAGGAAATAAAACTAATAAAAAGAAACATTTTTTCCAGACCAACCATCTCCCCTATAAGTACGACCGAACACTTCCCATTGCGTTCCGCTTTTAGGTTAGACAAAGTGGCACAGTCTACCCGCGCCGACGGCAAAGTGCTGAGCCTTGTTCTGAAAATAAATCTGACTGTCGACTTACGACCTACGCGCCAGGTATACACTTTCTGAAAATAAATATGACTGTCGACCTACGACCTACGCGCCATATCAACACTTTCTGAACACCAGTTTCATTGTCGACCTACGACCTACATGCCAGGTCAACACTATCTTAATTTAAATTTGCCTGTCGACCGACGACCTACGCGCCAGGTCAACACTATCTTATTTTAAATTTGAGTGTCGACCTACGACCTACAATCCAGGTCAACACTATCTTAATTTAAATTTGACTGTCGACCTACGACCTACGCGCCAGGTCAACACTATCTTATTTTAAATTTGACTGTCGACCTACGACCTACGCGCCAGGTCAACACTATCTTAATGTGAATCTGACTGTCGACCTACGACCTACGCGCCAGGTCGACACTTTCTGAAAATAAATCTAACTGTCGACCTACGACCTACGCGCCAGTTCGACACTTTCTGAAAATAAATCAGACTGTCGACCTACGACCTACGCGCCATATCAACACTTTCTTAATTTAAATTTGACTGTCGACCTACGACCTACGCGCCAGGTCAACACTATCTTAATTTAAATTTGACTGTCGACCTACGACCTACGCGCCAGGTATTTGACTGTCGACCTACGACCTACGCGCCAGGTCAACACTATCTTATTTTAAATTTGACTGTCGACCTACGACCTACGCGCCAGGTCGACACTTTCTGAAAATATATCTGATTGTCGACATACGACCTACGCACCAGGTCAACACTATCTTAATATGAATCTGACTGTCGACCTACGACCTACGCGCCAGGTCGACACTTTCTGAAAATAAATTTGAGTGTCGACCTACGACCTACACCCCAGGTCAAAACTTTCTGAACATAAATTTGAGTGTCGACCTATGACCTACGCGCCAGGTCAACACTATCTTAATTTAGATTTGAATGTCGAACTACGACCTACGCGCCAGGTCAACACTATCTTAATTTAAATTTGACTGTCGACCTACGACCTACGCGCCAGGTCAACACTATCTTAAATTCAAATTTGTCTGTCGACCTACGACCTACAAGCCAGGTCAACACTTTCTTAATGGGATTCTGACTGTCGACCTACGAGCTACGCGCCAGGTCAACACTATCTTAATGTGAATATGACTGTCGACCTACGAACTACGCGCCAGGTCGACACTTTCTGAAAATAAATTTGGACTGTCGACCTACGACCTACGCGCCAGGTCAACACTTTCTGAAACATAAGTTTGACTGTCGACCTACGACCTACGAGCCAGATCAACACTTTCTGAGCAATTAAATTGACTGTCGACTTTACGACCTACGAGCCCGGTCGACACTATCTTAATGTGAATCTGACTGTCGACCTACGACCTACGCGCCAGGTCGACACTTTCTGAACATACATTTGACTGTCGACCTACGACCTACGAGCCAGATCAACACTTTCTGAGCATTAAATTGACTGTCGACCTACGACCTACGCGCCAGGTCAACACTCTCTGAAAATAAGTTTGGACTGTCGACCTACGACCTACGCGCCAGGTCAACACTATATTTATGTGAATCTGACTGTCGACCTACGACCTACGCGCCAGGTCGACACTTTCTAAAAATAAATGTGAGTGTCGACCTACGAGCTACGGCCTACGTGCTAACTTCACACACCTATATAATACTCCGATATTCTTACATTTTAAGAACGCTAGTGAAATACCCAAATTGGACTGCTGATTTGATTGAATGGGGGTTTTAACGCGGCTTTGAGCTATGTTGTTATGCCATTGGTGGGAAGACGATTGGCAGCTAAAAATTAGCCTAGCTGGTGTTCGAACTCACAACCATTTGATTAGCAGCACACGTCGCTATTGACAAACCATCCCGTATGATGATTGAATAGAACGGTGTTTTGTTCTTTACTCCTTTACAGTTAATTTCATCAGAAAGAAAGCTTGCCGAGTCCGGATTCGAAGCCACAACCAATGGCCCGACAGACCACGTTGTTAACAACAACAAGCAATGTTGAACCAAAGATTGAAATGCAAGTTACCCCAAATAGTCACACGCTTGGTGTACGTCCACGTGATCATCGACCATCTGAGGTTGGGCATATAAAGCATTTGCAATTATTTACATTGGTAACAATGAACTAACAAAAAGGAATTCGAACTAATACTCGCAGAACACAGACCTTGGAAATGTATGCACATTACGCATTTGCAAATATTCTCATTGGAATGAATGATGGAGAGAGATATGCTGGAACGACAGATCTCGTTTTCATGAACTTTATCAATAAAATTGGTAACTCCAGGGGTTCAAAAATCCGAGTTGTGAATTAGCAACGTGGTGTGTCCTCTTTATCACGATTCTCACACGGAAATCTTCAATGTTAAATAACTCATCTAAGTTATGTATAAAAGTATTTTCAACTTTGAAAATAAACATTACAATACATTTAGTGACAGAAAAGTAAATAGTGTTTTTGTTGAGCAATGTTAGTTTCGGATGTTTTTCATTTAATTATGTTTCCTTTTGACCAATTGCTTTGGGATGTGTTTAAGCAAATGTACAATAAAAACGAATTCATTCGAATTCCATTTCGAAATTAAATGGGTTTGATAAAAGGTTGAATAGGACTAAACTATAAGAGTTTCCTGATACCTCTTTGGAAGAAATGTGTTACTACAAGAAGCAAATCACTTTATCAGTAAAATTTCCAAAAGTAAAACTTTAATAGTAGTTGCTTTGTTGATGGTATTTGCTATGTTAATGTAATTGGCTATGCTAATGGTATGAGCTATGTTAATGGTATTTGCTACGTAAATGTCATTAGCTATGTTATTTGTATAGCTACGTAAATGATATTGGCTATGCTAAATGTGTTGTCTATGTAAATGTAAATGGTTATACAATATGTACAGGACATGTTTAAAGACAGAAACGGAATGATCGATTTGACAAGATATGCAATATTATATTATGACGTCATTTTATGATGTTATAGTGGAAGACAAAAGACACATCTACATATGTCTTAATAAATCCGTGTTGAAGCAGAAAACATATCTGCCTATAAGTGAGTGCTTTATATAAGCTTACATGATTTACCGTACACGAGTATACACGTTTACTTCCTCTTTATGAAAGGGTTGCAACCATAATAAGGCCTTTGAAATTAAATTTTAAAATACATTTCAATAGTGTATAGACTTTACAATGAATGGATCTCGTAAAGAAGTCGAGGTTTAAATATGAGTCACGCCCCGTTAAAACAAGCCTGTCCTTTTATGGTTTTAACGTTTATTTCTTACAGTATGATGTAACAAGAAGAGCATACTGTTTCCTATATCACCGATCACAAACAGGAGGTATGATGTTTAACTTACGATATGCACTCGTTAAAGCGTATGCTTT